>CABFOW010004614.1:0-28341 GCA_902141385.1 Timema californicum | reverse complement strand
AGCACCGCGTCTTACTACCCGTTCGGGTTATACGCACTTACGCTAATGTGTAATGGTAGGGTGATTGTGAGATGAAATGGAGGACCTACAGTTTAACGTGGAATCCGAACCACGGTGGAAGCCTGGCATTCCCCACATTCACAATATGTCTTGTCAGAGGTGAAGGAAGGGTTTGGAAATCAGTTAAATCTGTGCCGGGACTTATCTTAGTTAAAAAAAAAGTTTGTCATCTAATGTCACTATTCTAATGGCAGATGTTCAGCAACTGTTGATATCACCAAGTGGATAAAATTAAATTATTTCTTTGTACTGAAGAAATAATTTTATATTTTAGTTTTTTTTATATAAAAATTGCAAAAACACTTATCTTAACTCATGTTTCATACACTTATTAACTGTCCGATAGTGTTTTTATCATATAATCATACTAAACAAGGTTTTATTTTTCATGTTTGAAACGTTTTTGGAACACTTTAGTTGAAAACAAACAGTTAAATTTATCGTGTATTTATACCAAGTGACCCGCCTCGGTGGCGTAGTTGGCTAACGCGCTAGTCCTGTTGAGCTCTACTGCTGAGGACGGGAAGATTGAGATTCGAATCTTGGTTGGGTGAACTGAGTGTGGTTTTTCCTAAATGGTTTTTCATTCTCCCTCCACGTAAATGTAGGTTCACTTCCTCTAATTATACCTTCCCAATTCCTAATCCATTAGCGTAATTAGTACTTAAAGCGTATAACCATAATGAGTAGTAAGACGCGGACCTAAATAATAATAATAATAATAAAATACCGAGTGACCAGCTTTGGTGGCCGAATGCTGTAACGCGCTAATCTCACTGTAGACTAAACTGACGATGCTGGGAAGATGGAGATTCGACTCTCGGTCGGATATATTGAGAGTGTTTTTTTCTGATAGTTTAGTTTCCCCATTTGAATATCTTTTAAATTTGAAATATTTTTGTACTTCCTGGTGTAGAAGCTTTTCAATAAAAAGCTAAGTCATCTAAAATGTTTATGTAGAGCACAAAAAGTTAATGTTAAACAGAATCGTTTCACGTTTAAATATAGTAATCACTTTAATTTGAGTGCATTATTTAGGACCAGTATTAAAATAAAATATAGTATCAATTTGACTATACCAATATAGTTAATGAGATGGCAGATTATTTATGGTGGCGCAAGCTTTTCAATAAATGGTCTTCTGATTAGTACTATGAGTTTTTGTTTCATCACCTCGTCTTATTACATTTTCGGACTATACGAATTTATGACAGTTATTCTAATAGGGTAGGAATGAGGAAAGAAGCATTTTAAAGGTAGTCTACTTGGAAAACCATTTAATAAAAACTACATTCAGTATTTCTAACCGGGATTCGCACCCTGATCACCTCATCTTCTAATCTAATATGGGAATGACGCCTTTCATCATTCGGCCCCTTGAGAGAGTTATTAATTTAAAAATTATTTGAGATTGGCGGGTCACAATAAAACGGGTCGTAGGCTGTGGGTTGGGTCATACTTTTCTAAAGTAATCAACAGTATCTATAGTTTACTTCCCACTATAGAACGGACAATATTTGTGTTTTGGATAGTATATACTACACTGAGCTCCGTGACGTCATCCTAACTACTCCATATCTTATTTGTGTTTCTAATGATAGTGTCGATGTGACATTCATACGTCTAAGAGTGAGGCGATGTTTTAACACCGCAGTGCATCTATTATTTCAGTGCAGTGTTTACAACCGTTCATAAGGTAGTATTTAAAAAAGTGTTTAATGATTGATAATAGGGGGTATCTATTCTTCCTATCTACTGATTGTAAGGAAATTATTTTAGAACCGTGTTTTACTACCCATTCGTTTAATACGCCTTTGTACTAGTTACACTAATGTGTTAGATATTATGAAGGTAGGATTTGGAAGAGGTGTTAAAATCATTTGCATTTGGAAGAATTTAAAATCATTTAGGGAAATCATAACTTATCCAATTAATTAATTAACTTAAATCAAACTCAGTATCTTTAATTTTTAAAGTGGGCAACATTGACAACATATTTCCATAACAGAAACGTTAAATGATACATTTTTTTACTCTAAAACCATAAGTTCTTTAAATTAAAAAAAAATATCTAGATGCGGATAAAACCGTAACCAACAATATTAATATCTTTGCTATTCAACCCATAAACCTATAAGGGTTAAACTTGATATAATTAGAATCCGTTTAAGGCGTTTAAGGTGAGAGTTTGCTATATTAACTTGACAGGCTTCAATATGGCTCTATCATAAAAACTGCACTATGACGTAAACAAGCAATGTAATATTCCTACTGAAGATAGATCAAAACCTGTATTTATCAAATCCGAAACTAGAAACCCAAACTTAAAATTTCTCTTCAAATCTCGAATCCAGCTTTGTTCCTTCGAATATTTAAATTTAGTATGTACAATTTTAGTTAAATCTAATATTTTATATTTTAATTTTAAAATGTTGTTTATGGGTTGGTACCACTGACGCTAATTTATAAGTCAACTTTATTAAATCATCAACAACAAGGATAATCCTTTTTAAAATAAATTAATCATATTAATTTAGTCCTTTCTACTTTATCATGTTAATGTAACGCCTTGCCTCCTTTGCCCATGGAACGGTCATGGCGTTAGCTGTAACGTCTTTCACGTCCGTAACGCCAACAGCGACTCGCTCTTGTCATAACGGGTCCACGCTGACTCATGTACCTCTTCAGCGCTATCTGTCGCTATGCAACGGCGATTATAGAGGATGTGACGACTCTGGTTACCTTGTTTGTGCTGGGCCCATTTTAACTTCATTAGAAAACTTCCATGGTTTGGAGTCCTAGCCCTTACTTGAAGAACCAGTATTATGTCTGTGATCAGTTCAATGTAGTTTTCATGATTTACTGATTTATTATAAATACTCTATACATTATAACTATTGGGACGAATTGACATGTATAAAAACAACTTGATAAAATGCAATTGTTAGTTAGATAACCATCTTAGTCATTGTCTGATATACTGATCCCTGACCTAATCAAAGAATATATATAAAGCCAAATTTAAAATGGGTTTATATAATCTATTTTATTGTAAAAAGTGTGTGTGTGTTGTGTTAATGATAGAAGCGGAATATAATCAATATGTATATCCTACTAATTATTTTGAGTGAATTTGTTGTTTAATTTTGTAGTTTTCATTTAAACATCTCAACCCCAACATAATTTTAGTATAATATTATCCTTGTTGAAAGGTAAGTTTAATAAATAAAAATAACTTTCGTTCTTAGTACTGTATTATTTAGAGTTGGTACACATCTGCCACAGCGTAAATATGGGATGGGAAAACTAGAGTCATAAATAAATGTAAAATACCAGCACCAGTACACCCAGATGAGATTTGAACTTCGAAATCCACATCGCTGTAGATCAGGTTCTTTGAGAGGTAGATACCTTAGACCAATATTTTTCAAACATAAACCAATAGTGGACCATTTGATAAGCGTTCGATGCACACCCACCTTAATACAATACCTGTCACTTGTTGAAAGAGGTCATTCTCTAATTAAATTTATTTAAAGTAGTAAAGTCAGCAAATTTATATAACTTTATTCCATACACACAGTTTACAGTCCCATTTTCATTGGAAGAGCCATATCTGATCGATATACATTTTACTAAATCAACTTTCATTCCATATTGTCTGTCATGTCTGATATATCAGTAATAAAATAACACTTATTATATAATTAAACCTTTAAGAATGTCTGTTCTTCCTATGGAGCTAGCCTGTCAATACTGTTGGTCTATATTTTGATTTAATTCTCCTGTTATTTTATTATTATTATTATTGTTACTACTACTAGCCCATATCTTTAAAACTAGTCTGTCAAATGAAACTTTTCTTCTATTAGGGAAATAATTTTTTGTCATGCTTATTTATAAAAAAAATGGGAAAAAACAAATGCGTGTAATTATATACCAATTTTTATCCTAATACTTTCTCTAAAGTATTCGAGAAAATAATGCATGACCTACTTTTCACCACCTTGAGAATAAACTCTTATAGAAACAACATCGCTTTATAAATGATAAATCTAATGTCACAAATATAGTAGAATTTCTGGGAAATGTTACCCATCAAGTCTCTACCCAAGGCCAGATTGATACTATTTATTTAGACCAAAGATAGGCATTTGACTTTAGTCAGCATAGTATTAAGCATTCAAATCTTTGTAATGTTGGCCTATCCTACTCACATGTAAATTGGTTTAGCAGTTATTTGCATGAAAGATAATTCACTATTAAAATAGAAACACACACCTCTAACACATTTCTAACCCCTTGCGGTATATCTCAGTGTTCTAATTTTGGTCCTCTTCTCTTTAATGTATTTATTTATAGCATTGGTAGATATTTAAACTCATATAGTTATTTACTTTTTGCATATGATGTAAAATTATTTTTAAATTATCAAATCAATTGCAGATTGTATAGACCTAAAAATTTATATACATTGTATTTTACAATGGTATCTTGAAAATTGAATGCCTTGTAATAAATCTAAGACAAATCTATATCTTGTACTAGAAAACCTAATCCTATCTTTTTTTACATATAAGTTGTTCAGTTATAGCATAGTTCATTCCCTTTATATTAATTATCTAGGTGTTTTCCTGGATAGTAAAATGTTTACTTCCACTATCAGGTTGACCATATAATATCCCGGTCATTGAAATTACTTGGACTTACTAAATTCACTTCATCATTTAAGAAAGTTGACTGTTTTTTATGTCTGTAAAATGTCCTGCCTAGATATAAGCTAAAATATGGTAATGTTGCTTGGAATTCCATTATCTTAATTAACTAACTCTCTCAGATTGGAAAACGTTCAAAGAAAATTTGTTTCTTCGTGCTACGATACATGATTTACTAACCGGATTCATTATAATTTTGACAGAATTCGAAACCTCTTATGGCTACAAAATCAATTCTAATTTTTTTTTGTGGTTCTTTTTTGTTTTTAATATTTTCAATAGAAAAATTACACACCTTGATGGCGTAGTTACCTAACGCGATAGTTTCTTGTTGATATAGACTGCCAGGGAAGAGCTGATCGAGGTTTGAATCTCGCTTGGGTTAACTGTGGATGTTTTACCTAAATGGTTTTCCACTCTCCCTCCACGCAAATGTGGGGTCACTCAATCTATTTTCAACCTTCCCAATTCTTAGCCCTTAGCGTGATAAGTACTTAAGAGTATAACCCGAACGTGTGGTAAAATGCTGTGATAAGTATAATATAATAGCAAAATTTCCTGTAAAATTTCCTTTGTATGTAAGACTTCATATCCCTTCTCAGGATTCAAGTAGTCCTCAGTTATTTTTTCTCAATATCTATTAAAAGGTGAGCTCTATATCCTTTAGGCAATTGTATCATAGCGTCAATTATATATTTGTTGAATTCGACTTTTATCACAAAAGAAAAGCCAAAATCAAAAAGTTATTCAAGGAACTCTATTATGATTAATTTATCCTGTAGATGTTCTGCCTCAAAAATTTAAATTTACTTTATTCAGACTTATTTTCTGCTTAGTGTTACTGCTTTTTAAATATTTATACTTTTACTTTTTTCAAGTTATTTTTTAATCATTTTTATCATTAATAAATCCTTTTTTTAACTATTCATCAGTATGTATTATTATCTAGTTATTATTGTGTATCTTATTTTCTCATGTAATTATACATATTTATAAGTCACTTGTATACTTTTCAGTCATGGTCTCTCAAGATTAACCAGAGCAATGTTATTTTGGTTATTTTATCAGAATATGTAAGGGTGGTAAAACTTTGAAATCTGTATTGTAGATCATGTGACTTAACGTTCAAAAATAAAAAAGTAACTTTCGTTAATATTTGAAGCCGTTCTACATATTATATAGTAGGTTTCTAGTGAGGAGGGGCATTTATTATTTATTTATCAGTATATTTTTATAGGTATTAATATTATTTATAAAACCTGAAGGTTGAATATCACATGACTAAGTATTCATCTATGAAACTGATTTTGGAAAGTCTTATAACGGTCAACAATTTTCTCTTTTCTAAATCGAGGTATACTTTCCTAACGAAACTTCCTTCTGTATTTTTGATACACTAATGCCAGTGAAGCTGAGGTATAAATGCAAGGCTAGTTTATTCTCGCTTAACAGTGAAAAGGAGGCCCTCGTTATATTTCCAACTGGATGTATTGAAAGTGATTTTTTTTTTCAAAATGGTTTCCTACTCTCCCTCCACACAAATTTGGGCAATTTTTGACTAAATTATGGATTATAAATTCCTCATAGCTCAGTATAAATAATATATATGAATGGTGCATTTCCAAAACGTCGTAAATGCCAAAATTAAAATTTTACAGGGGAGAGATAAAACTAATTTTCTTCTAATTTAATATCGTTAAAGACATGAAATATTACAATGTTATTTAAAGGTACATAAGAATTTTCCTACTCTCCCTCCACACAAATTTGGGAAATTTTTGACTAAATTATGGATTCTAAATTCCTCATAGTTCAGTATAAATAATATATATATGGAAACATTTTCTTAGCGAGTGGTGAGACGCGTGGAAAAAAATAGCGTCAGGTTATTGAACTACTATGAAACGAAACCAACCGGTTTTAACCAGGAATAGACGTTTTATTATTAATCTTTGATACACTAAACTGACTAAGTGTCGTTATTACTTGATCAATGTATTCTAATACACTTACATTTTTTAATTGGTGACCCATAGTATAAGGTTGTTTAAGAAAGCGTAGCAAAACTATTAAAGAACATTACAAGTAAATGTATCTAAATACTCTGTAATAATCTTATGGATAAATTAGTTGAATTCATTTTAATTGTAGTGATTTTTTAATCAAAATTGCTCTTTATATAATTTCTAGGTGACACTTAGGTAAATATTTTTGTATTTACATGTGATTAAATTCCTGACACATCAATTTTTAACCTTGAATAATTAATTATGTATTACTTCCATCAATTCATATTGTTAATTGACTTGCATATACTTTTTATGGTTTAAAAATCTCCCCTTTTATTAAACCCTCCTTTTTTTTCATTACTTGTATGTTAATTGTCTAAGAAGTGTAACAACTAATTAGCCAAGTGTCATTCTACCAAGTACGTTCCTTATAATTCTCTTTATGGATAAATGCTCACTCTAGACCACAAGGTTATTAATTATGCACTCAATCAAAGTAATAAGAGGGTTTCATTTTTTACAGCATTTATTGTCAACTGAGTATGATAAAATATTTTATCTCTAACTAAGCCTAGTAAGTCTTGAGACAAAGCTATTAACGACTTAGTCTCAAAAATATATGTCGGGGGATATGTGAATGGAAATATTACAGCTTTTAAGTCGCATGTGAATAAACACCCTCTGTAGTTTGGAATCTAGAGTTTTCAATAACATACAATACATTCTATTTCGAGCAAAACTGCTTGGAATATGAGACCACTGCTATGACTTATTATACAAAGTTAAATACATACTATACAAGTACAGTCAAATTTCATATCTTATAGAAAAGCTAATAAATCTATGTTCACATATCTATAGTTAACTCATGTTGTTTGCAGTTGTCACTTTTGATACATATCATCAATGCCTATCAAACATCACTAATATATTAACTAGATGTTATTAATATTGAGCGCAATATAAAAGTTTTCATTTTATTTCCTACGCAAATTGGATTGTATTACGAAACTACAGTTGATAGATAAGTATATTGTACTTGCTAGTGTACGAATATAAAACTAGTCTAGTTTTCCCCATATCTTTACTAATACACATAAGTAAAATTTTAGCACTCAAACAAATGTAGCTCTATTGTTTATATTGAACCCGTTCATATGTAAGATTTGTTAAAGTAGCAGGATTAACATTTAAGGAGGTTTGGTTGAATTCTGTGTGACCGGAACGAAAATTTTATTAATTCTAGTAATGGTAAATACTGTACTCAAATTATTAAAAATCTAGGCACTTGGATGTGTAATATTTTATCTTATAATTGAGTTGGGTTGTATGTTGCGTACAGATATAGTTTATTCATTCAAAGATTTAAAATTAAATTATAAAATCTCAAATTAAAATTTCTAATGAAACTTATTAAGATCAATAATTACGAGTTATTATATATACACGTGTGTGTAGTGTTTACTGAAGATGATTGTTCCGCCACACAAATGCTGGTGCATTTCTTCTATATTAAACCTAAATTATTTCTAGCCAATTAGTGGAAAATATACTGATAGCTAGGGTGGGTATTAATACACGGCGGAGAAACAATGATAAAATTATCATGTGTATTATTTAGGGTAAAAATAAATTTCACAGATTTATATTAAGCCCAAGTTTAATATTAAATTCAAAACAATATAAGCGACGTTATTTTATATAGGACATAATGTTTGTTTTATGTTTACTTTTTCAGATGGGATATAAGGAGTTTTATATATTAACGTTTATATCATTTACTCTCCTCACTCATGGTCAATCAGCCAACATTCTCGGAGTGTTTGAATTCAACGGCAAGAGTCACTTCCTAATGTTTGAGAGGCTGATGAAAAGTCTGGCTGAAAGAGGTCATGAGGTTCACGTGTTGAGCCATTTCCCACAAAAGAAGCCCCTCCCCAACTATTTCGACATCGATGTGTCCGGCAGCGTCCCGAATGTTTTAAACAACCTCACAATAGAATCAGTACGTACAAGAGACACTATCGGCGCCTTAAACTTCATATGGACCGTAACCAGAGGATGGTGTGAAGCCGTTAAGAAACATCCAAACTCACAGAAACTATTAAATTCAAACCAAAAGTACGACCTTTTAATAATGGAGTCATTCGGTTCCGAGTGTTTCATTGGATTGGCCGATACATTAAAGACTCCTCTAGTAACCATTGTAACTAGCGCAGCTATGCCTTGGACTAGTCAAAGAATTGGCAACCCTGATAACCCAGCCTACGTTCCTAATTTCTTTTTACCTTACGGAAATAAAATGTCCTTCGTCGAAAGATTTTGGAATACATTATATTACATAGTGATACACATTTCCAACCATTACTATAACGAGATTCCAACAAACGAACTCTCCAAACGTTATTTCGGTAATGACGTATCTCCAATTTGGAATATTGCTAAAAAAAACACAAGTCTGATTCTGGTAAACAGCCATTTCAGTATAAACGGTGCAAGACCAACGGTTCCAGGTTTCATTGAAGTTGGAGGGCTACACATTCATGAGCCTAATCCATTGCCAAAGGTATATTAATAAGATTTCTGACATATTAATTTATAAATGGTATAACCCATAGTTTCATTGATATTTTAGTAGATCACTAACAAATTAAATAACTTGTTGCGTACCAAATTAATATAAAAGCTAAGTAGTTACTCATTCAATTATATTATTTCAGTAATTTATACATAGATATATATATAATTTAAGTATTATATTTATATATATGTATACTCGTATGTGTCTTACTATCTGTGCAGTTTGTACACACATATATATATATATTAACTACTATAATGGGATAGGGATGATAAAAACAAGAATTTTAGAGATATTCCACCAAAATTTGCTTTGAAGGAAAATGAGAAACCCTTTTAGGAAGAACCACCTTTAGCAGATACAACCGGGATTTGAGCCCCGAACTCCCCGTCTTCAGCAGGCCAGTCCTATGCGAGAGCGATTCCTTAGAACATTCTGCTATTGAGGTGGGACTATTTCAGTACTAGAAAGATTCCATACACGAAATAAATACAATAATTTGGCAAGGTATATTTCATTTGGACCGTTATTATTATTATTATTAGCCCCGCGTCTTACTACCCGTTAGAGTTATACGTATTTTCGCTAATATGTAATGTAGGGTGATTGTGATATGAAATAGAGGACCTACAGTTTAACGTGGAATCCGAACCACGCTGGAGGCCTGGAACTCCATACATTCAAAAGTTCTATTTGGACAGTTAATATAAGATTTATTAACAAAAAATTTAACAAACTGAGAAGGAAGATGTTCATACGTTATTTGCAACAATATAATTATATAAGAGTGAAAATTGTGTCAATAAAGCGATCCCGAATGCATACGGCATGTTTCAAGACACGATCTCACCAATGAACAATAAAAATGGTAGACACGTTTCTTTGACAGGTTTTCCCCACTACATATATTTTATTAATTCTTATGTAAATACTTATATGTGTGCCATCACTAGTCAGATAAACTAATGTTTACAATGCAACATACCATATATTCTGTTATGGTCTAGAACGAAATGTAACTCTTTGATTTGTCTCAGTCTAACTTACGAGTCAGACAAATTTGAAAGTGGCAGAGGTATGAACGATACTAGTAATAATATTCAATATACAGCCAGTCACTGTGAAGGAGGGAAGAAATCTCGTAAGGATTGTTTGTAAAATGGTTTTATATAAACTAGAAGAATGTTAACTATGAGTCTTGATGATTGACTGTTTGATGCGGTTTTTTGAATTTGACGACTAAATGGATACGAGCTGACTCAATTTTTTTTTCAATTTTTTGCCTCATTACAGGATCTTCAGGAGTTTCTGGACGCGTCTGAACATGGTGTTGTGTACTTCAGCCTTGGGTCACTTATTCAGGTCCAGACTTTCTCATCTGAAAAACTGAAAGCTCTGATGGACGCATTTGGCACCCTTCCAGAACGTGTTCTGATGAAATACACAGGGGACACATTGCCAGGCAAACCCAGCAATGTCATGACGGGGAAATGGTTACCACAGCAGGATATATTAAGTGAGATTCAGACTAACTATCGAAAAAGTGACCAAAGGGTTTATTCCTAATCTTTTATTTTTATATTACTTACTTTTTGATATTAATCCAACTATTAATTTGAACTAGAGTTTATTGATATAATAACTGAAGAATAAAAAAAATGTAACACAACCATATTTCGGGAAGAGTTAAATAAAATAAAAAATGGTACGAGATTACTTTATCATTAAACGGTCAAGATTTTACGAATAAATTTAAAGGCAAAAAAATCTTAATCCATTCATTTCGTTTAATCCTAGAATTTTAATCAGTGCTTTATCAATATTATAACAAAATAAAAGCCCATGTAAATAGATATACAATTATAAAAGATGTGGTCCAGGAAATAATATATAATATCTAAAGTGCATAGTAATATGTTTAAGCCAAATCACAAAAAAAGTAGTTATGATTATATAAATCATATAAAATGTAATAAAAAGACTTGATCATAAATGTGTTTTTTGATATAAAAGTAAATAATCCAATTCAATTTTTTATGTAATACTAGATTTACAGCTTAGTAATACTGATAAATAAGTAACAAATAACTATACTTTTAAATAATTATTTACGAACCTTTTTAATTTCACTATAAACCCTAACAAAAAATTATAGCTTATTGCGATCAAATACCAACGGCATTGTGCGATTAAATTTAACACTGGCTTAGTTTATTTTATTTTAATAAATAGTGTATGATTATATTTTAATTTATTATACACATTTTTTAATAATTCTTTCCAAATTTATATTTTAGCTTGAAAAGTTTGATTCACATTCACTGTAGGTCACCCAAAGACCCGTCTGTTCATCAGTCATGGTGGTCTGATGGGAACGCTAGAAGCTGTTTATGCCGGTGTTCCTATTGTGGGGATACCACTGTTTGCTGATCAAGAGCTAAATATCAAGAGATGTGTGTTACAAGGGTTCGCTGTCAAACTCCTGTACGATGACATAACTAAAGAGAGCCTCCTGTCAGCCATAAGGACTTTACTTGACGATCCTCGGTGAGCCATATTGCTGTATAGTGAATTAAATATAAGTATAAGTTTATGTGAGAAACTCACTAAATTGAATATGTTTTTCTGTAGGTCTTATAAACTATGTTGGAGATACATCATTAAACATATTGTCAAAGATGACATAAATGATATTCATAAATGTCGTAAAAAGGTTTTTTTTTTAGATTTTATTTATAAATATTATAATATTTCAGTTACGCTGCAAATGCTAAGAAGACATCGTTCCAGTTCAGAGACAGACCACAGACAGCGCTGGAGACGGCAGTGTACTGGGTCGAGTACGTCATCAGACATCGAGGAGCCCCTCATTTGAGATCTGCAGGGGCTGACCTTCCAACATACCAGTACTTGCTGTTGGACGTTATATCATTTCTAGTGCTTGGTGTAGTGTCTTTCTTGTACCTCACATATATCATCATCAGGACTGTGTTGAGGTTACTTCTGGGGCGTAAGAAGAGGAACAAGTCCAAAAGACAGTGAAGAGGTGGACCTTCCAACATACCAGTACTTTAGTACGTTTAGTACGTTCTCTCCTTTATAGTGCTTGGTGTAATTTCTTTCTTGTTCCTCACGTACTTCATCATCAGGACAGTGTTGTGGTTACTACTTGGGAGTGACAAAATATTTTTCTCATAGTAAGATAGTTCTTAATAAATATAAAGTTTATACATACACTTTATTTTTATAATAAATATATATAAATATATAAATTGTTTTACATTTTTAAATATTAGTTACAAGGAAAATTATTTTTTAGAAAACATCATGGCCCATGGCTTCGTTTGCATTTAGAGCGGTTTTATAAACATAGCCATTTTAATAATAAGGTATCTTATCCAAAAGTAGATAATAAACCCAAAGTCGTACTGTATAGGGTATTGATTAATGGAGATTTTCGTATTATCGCACACCTTCTTAATATCGCACACGATTATATCTTCACCAGTAGGTGCTGCAACATAATGGTGGCAGGCTTAGCCCTGTGCTCTGGGCAAAATACCAGTCTAGTGGAAGAATTGAGAGTGGTCTGTGTGGTCAGTGATTTTTTTTTTTAAGATTTTACTCCAGTGCAAATATTTTCAAGAGTTCACTTCAATAGCAAGTGTTATCAATGAAAGTAGGTGGTATTTTAAACATAACTGCACAAATAACATATCTGTGTAACGTAGTTTTGTTAGTCACAGTTGTAACTTTAGCTAAGGCTAACTACAACGTCCACCATATTTAATTTTCTGAGTGTGCCTAATATCACCCCTTTCATGTTGCCATAATACCACACTGTGCGATATTATGCATAGTAAAAATATTATTTAGCCCGCCACATGAAGTAACTTTTTTTTGCAGATGCCATCATAAAACCGAAACAATGATCCACAGAAAACATGACAAAGGTGATATTAGCTTTCAGAGCGAAATAAATGGGTTTACTACGTGCATCCAAACACTTTTATATCCCCAAATCCACATTAAAAGGCAAGGTAAACTGTGATAAAAGGGATATAAATAAATTAGTGACTACAAAACTTGGTTGGAAACCAGGACTTTAGAGTGAATTAGAGGAAGCATTAGTGAAATGCTGCTTGGAAATGAAGTTTAGTATTTATGGGCTGATGGGCAAAGATATTAAAAGAATGGCGTTCCAGGTAGCTGGAAAAAAAATGGCCTCCTTTATCCATTTGGAAATAGAAATGAAGCAGCTGGATGTAGGTGGCTGAGCTAATTTTTGAGAAGGCATCCAAAACTTAGTCTAAGGAAACCACAAGTTACCTCAATGAAAAGAGTCAAAGGCTTCACTCGAGAAAACTTTAACATATTTTTTGACCAATACGAGCCTCTCCTTAAATTAACTAAAAATTCTCCAAACAGATTGTACAAATGCGACGAAACAGGTCTGACAATTGTACATCACAAATTAAGTAAAGTGATATTCTTAAAGGGGAAGCGTCAAGTTGGGGCACTTACTTCGGCAGAGAGGGGTTCCTTGGTGACAATGGTTACATGCATTAGTGCAACGGGCCACTTTATTCCACCACTCTTGGTGTTTCCTAGAAAAAATATGAAACCATATCTCCTTGATGGGGCCACAAACGGAAGTACTGCAGCGTGCTATAAATCTGGATGGATAGAAATGGAAAGTTTTCTGAAATAGTTTCAGGAGCATTTCTTGGCCAATGTGAAGCCCACCAAAATCGATCCTTTGGTTTTTGTCTTGGATGGCCATTACTCGCATACCAGAAACCTGCCATTATTAGACCTTTCCCAAGATAATGGGGTGCATATTGTGAGTTTGCCACCTCCCTGCTCACACAAAATGCAGCCACATGATAGCGCTTTCATGGCACCATTTAAGTCTTACTTCGTGCAAAACATTAGCTCAAGCAAAACATATGTAAAGTTGTAGCTCACTATCAAATTGCAAGACTGTTGGGTCAAGCTTACAACAAATTAGCTACAGTTGCGACAACAGAACATGGTTTCAGGAAAACTGGCTTGTTTCCCCTCAACAATTAAATTTTGCAACCGCATGAGTTTGCTGCTGTTGACGATACTTCTGATCTAACAACCAACGAACTGGAACTAGTGGCTTCACACAACCTGGTTATAGTGGAATTCAGCAACTTGGTTCTAATAGCATCCAATAAACTTATTCCAGTTGAATCCAACAACCTGGTTCTAGCGGCATCCAACATTCTGGTTATAGAGAAGTCCAACAACCTAGATCTAGCAGTATTCATTTATCGACTGTAGGGACCCCTAAAATAATGCCAGCTGACATCAGTCCTCTCCCTTCCTTAAAAGTACAAGCCCAAACCACAAAAGCGAGAGGAAGAACAAGCTGTCTTGCTGTTGTGCTTACAAGCTCACCTTACAAGAACCAGCTGTTAGAAGACATTACAAAGAGAGAAAAAAAGAAAGATTCTAAAGCAATTAATGGAAGCAAAAAACCAGGGATAAAATCAACATCTGAAAGGATAAAACGAGCTAGCAAGAAGAATTCAGTTCTAAAAGACAAAAGAAATAAAACAAATGCAACAAAGAAAATGAAGAAACTGAAAGTGTTATCTTCAGAATCAAGTGAACAAGAGTTGGCGGATCTGTATCCAGAGATGAAGAGGACAGTGAAGATGATTGTGAATGTCCTTACTGTAATCAGTCATATTCAACAGAAAGGGGGGGAGAACAATCTGCACCAAGTGTCGTATTTGGTGCCATGAACAATGCTCAGGAAAAGACGATTATAAATAATTTATCTCTGACTTTTGTTTGGTAGCTTGGATGCTCAAAGCTTAGGGTAAAAAAAATGAAATTATTTTTCCATGTGACAATTTATATAATGTTTCTGAGGTTTATTAATTTTTATATATTTTTATAAAATTTTGCAATACAATTTTTTTTTAAACACAATGGCAATATTAAAACAGTTTCTTAGCACTAAATGCTTGCTTGACTTTTATTTACCATGCCTAGCATATTTTGAAATGTATCATAATTGACAGCCTAATATCGCACATCCTGTGCGAAATTAGGAACACTATTTTTCTTAAAACAGAAATTGATTTTTTTTGTATTTATTTTTTTAAACTTTTATATACATATAAAACCAAAATGCAACCTTGTAATACGCTAGGGTACTAACAAAAAAACAACAACAGAACAATGGTAATTGTTTATTTTTAGAGACTAGTGGATTCATAGGTTAAACTTTTTAAAATGGGTGTGATACTAGGCTAATTCCCCCTACTATAATACAAATTTGGAATCGATAAAAGTTGTATCTTCAAAACAAAAATTATAATATAGAATAATTATTGCAATTTTAAAACTAGACAAACAGAATATTTTATAAATCGATGGAAATAAAAAATAAAATTTAAGGTAAGGCCATTTTATAGACGACGTTTGTGGTTTTTAACATTAGCCTTCTGTGAGTGGTGATGTTGCATTTTCGTAACAGTTTTCATTTTTTCAAATTTCAAGGTAGTTAGGTCAGATTCCCTCCAAGTTTTCCTCAATTAATTCCTTCTGCTTTGTATGATGTCTATATATATATAAAAGTTTATTTTCTTCAATACGTGAGTTTTAACTGACACAACGCAGAAATGTTGTGAATAAGCATTGGGCGCCAGTCGTGATGTCATACGTCTGGCTCATAGCCGCCGTATGTTTATATTGAATAAGTCGTGCAAGTTCTATCAAGTGTCTGAAAGTTCCATCACGTGTTAGAAAGTTCAAGCACTTGTCTGGAAGTTCTATCAGATGTCTGAAAGTGATAATACCAAGTTGCTTTAGTTTTCTTTAATTTTTAATCCAGTGCGGTCGCTATTATACATAAAAATACGAATTGAAGGTCGGAACTCAAGCATAAGGTCGGAACTCAAGCAAAAAAAAATATTTTTTCAACAAAAATCTAAGTAATTTTTTGAAATTATCTTGATTGTAATATTGTTTCTGTTAAAAATACGTCCTAATCGAAACATATGCTATGATTGTTAGGTATTTTGTGGACTAGGTTACAAAGTTTTAGGTAATGGAGTCTCGTATTTATTAATTACCATGTACTAAAAAAAATCTAATAATAATCTATGTTTTTATAATAGTTTAACATAATTGTAATTTTATTTTTTTAAATAAAATTGACAAAAATACAATATTATTCAAATATATATTAAAGTATCGGTTTTTGATTATTTTATAGAACATTATAGGATGTTGCAGAAAGGCAACGTTACCAGTCCTATTGTTATTTTAAAGCACCCGTTCCCAAAGGTTAGGATCAAGAAGTTATAGGGTCCTGCTAAAATTATCCTGGGAATACGTCACACACACACACACACACACACACACTCATATATATATATATATATGTTTATATGAGAAACCCTTGCCTAAGAGATAAACACCTGCCACCTTCAGGGTTTGTCCTGGAACTCTGTTGATTGTAATCGCATAACAAACATTGATAGGAAATTGCATGCATCTAAGCTGGAAGGGTAGGCCTCATGGAATCAGAGGTATTCATGATATCACAATCCATTTCTTGTAGTGCAAACTGTCATGATAGTCACCTCTCTAATAGCCATGAGGACAGTTTACCGGGAAGCGAGTGTCATTAAACAAAATCTGTGGCATGGGCACAAATTAGACAGTGGAATTATGGGTGTCCCAATTTTAATTGAAAAACGTAGATGGATAAACCAAATTGATTATGGAAACTCTAAAATTAGACATGGTTGTGCCTATGTGTATGTAAGTGCAAGATAAGGCTTCAAATTGGTACCAAATATAAATAATTTAAATTTAAAAATGACATTTCGACACTTAAATCGATCCCGGGACATTTGGCTTAGTGCGCAAAAGTTTTAAGCAATTAGCTATCAAGGAATATTCCCATTGAAAGGGTAATTTTTCACCTATATTTTAAGGCAGAAACTGTGAAAGACGTGTGTAAAATGTCTATTACATATTTTTGATCTATTAATATCACAATCTATCGGATAGCGCAACCATATTCAACTTGGGAGGGCTTTCTGCTGCAATAGTAAAATTACAATTGGACGAGAATATCATGTTAAGCTAAATAGCCAATCTATACTTAATTGTATCTGCCAATTCACTTTTGTAACTAGAATAGCATGCTCATAGAACCCCGAGAGAGGCTTATTTTGTATGAAAAAGAATATCGGGATAAATTAAAAATAAGTCTATTCATGTATATCCTTGACCACACCATATATCTGGAGGGGATTCAACGACACCTTGCCTTCGTGCTCTATGGATACTCTATTGCCCAGTTTCGGTAATAAATCGACAAATTAATATATTTATTGACTATTGTTTTTTCAAGGGTGGATGTGAATGTTGGTTGACAGGGAAAATTTCACAACGTTTAAGCTTACGTAAGATATTATCAAGCAGGCGTTGACCTTGTCTTATATAGTGACTCTGGTAATGACTGGTAGAGCTAGGCGGAAGTCTCCTGAGAACAATACAGTGACGTCTCCTTTGAACACATGGCTGTTTCTGAGATCTCTCAGAATTATACCTGTATAAGATCCTTAATTGAGGACTTATGCTACATTGTTGGGATTCAACGACACCTTGCCTTCGTGCTCTATGGATACTCTATTGCCCAGTTTCGGTAATAAATCGACAAATAAATATATTTATTGACTATTGTTTTTTCAAGGGTGGATATGAATGTTGGTTGACAGGGAAAATTTCGCAACGTTTAAGCTTACGTAAGATATTATCAAGCAGGCGTTGACCTTGTCTTATATAGTGACTCTGGTAATGACCGGTATAGTTAGGCGGAAGTCTCCTGAGAACAATACAGTGACGGCTCCTTTGAACACATGGTTGTTTCTGAGATCTCTCAGAATTATACCTGTATAAGATCCTTAATTGAGGACTTATGCTACATTTTAATTTTATTTCATAATATCAAAGGTAATTTTTGCAGTAAATTTGATGTGAATCTTTGCTTCAATATCTTTCACACGACAATTCATTCGTTATAAAAATGCAAAGTTAGTTTGAATGTAACATACGTTGTTCTGCTCCCTTCAAACAAATGAGATACTACACCCAAATGTCCCATACTATTTTCTTCCACATTCTAACAAAGTGGTGCATATCAGAACACGATGAAGTCCCTGCAAAGGCAGCATTTCCCCTTAAACCTGACCTCAGACAAGAATAAATTAGCTATACATGCATGTCCTGTACCTCCAGGCGCATCTTAAAAGAAAACCATTCCTACTGGATGTTGAACCCTCTCTAATACCTTTATGTATATTGTAAGCATTTCAGTATTCAATAGAAGCTTCTTATTGAAAGTTAATAAAAAAGTGGTCGGTCGTTAGTAGTTTTTATCACATAGTCTATATGGAGTATCCGTACGAGTTTTTGGGTAGAGGAAGACCAAAATTCTTCATGGTCTTTCCGAGCGAGAACTTACTATTTGTTTGATTGGTCTAAACTCTATTAAAATACCTTAATTGACGTCCAAATTGTCTACTGATTGCTTTGTTATGATTCTATGTTCAATATAACTGACTCCGTGGTATAGTGGTCGGGGCTTCTGGTTACAAATCTAGGGTCCAGGGATCAATTCGGATGATATGATAGGTAATTTTCCGGGAAGGACAGTTATTAAACAATTCGCATGGTTTGGTTGGTTAGGCTGAAGAAAGGTTTATGAATTTCGACTAATTCCACACCCTCATAATCAATATCACCATCACCATCATCTCATCTCATTGGTAAAAAGGAAAGAGTCTTCACGGAAATAATGTACGATCGTACATTCGGGCGTCCCCTGGGCAACAGTGCATTTACTGGCTAACATTTTCCATAAAACTGTCCAACAAGTGTTGTAGCCTAGACACCTTTCTGGTAGTTAAAGAATATAATTAAGATAGAGAACAAATATCTGAATAAGGAAGGCGAGATACATAAATCATCTATTGTTAAAGTAATGTTCTAGAGAAAGTCAATTTCTAATTGTCCCAGTGCTTTGCAAACAAAGTAGTAGTATCTGTGGGTTACGTCATCAAAAGTATGTAAGTTTTCAAATGAATTTGTACTTTGATGATGTAGAACTTCATTCATAAATAATTAAACACTATGCTATTTGGGTGTACGCTACACACCCGGATGATAACATCGCTGTTCATTACTCCAAGGGGCTCCTCAACATAATAACCTTGATTTTTGTACCGAGACTTCTTAATTTTGCAATCATTATATTACATATTTTCATTGTGAGTAAGAGGCTTCGCAAAGGAATTGTAAATGTAATATTTAAAAAATTTCTTTAAAGTTGTGTCAGTATGAGTTATTAATGACATCAGTGACATTACTTTGTGTGAAATATACACATTGTCCATTTTAGAGACAAACAACACCTTGAATAATCACAACCAAAACTATCCCCACTCATTGGTCAAGTCTAATACTAAACATACTTCGATCACTGTGCTTATTAATTTAATTGGATGCATACATAATGAATTTGATGATATTGAAGCTCCACATTGAGGTGATAGTCAAAAGATTTTCTACCTCCAATGCTCAAGAACGGAACGATGCCGGGCGCTTTCCTTCATCGGCCTGCCATATACGGTATTTGGAATATTCATCATGTCTGTCAACGTATCTCTTAGAAAGCTCGTTTGGTAGTGTTTGATGCATACACAGAGACGATTGAGACAAAATCTGTGGAAGAAATGATCCATTATGTTTATTACACTTGGATACAGTTGTTGGTCGGTGTTTGATTCCGGAATCTCAGAACCTATAATCGAATAAACGTGTATACCTTAAGGTTTGATTGAATTGGCCACTTCAGAGTGTAAATAAGATAATTATGTTATAGTTAACGTCACTGCTCAGATCCTTGAAGACATATATATTTTAAATACTATATAATCTTTCTTGATACATTCAATAATATATCAAATAAATACCAAAATTTAATCCATTGAATAGTTATTTAGCTATAAGCGAATATATGTCAGATCTATTATTTATGATTAAGGATATGAAAATTCATAACAATCAACTAAACTAAAATACAATTTCTTATTGGATTTACTATTGAAATGTACTATATTATTATTTTTTTTTGGATTTGGTGATCAAGCCATATAGAAAAATAATTAATCTAAAATTCATAAGGAGAACTTACATTTATTGATCTGGGGTTTAAAACAACATCTTTAAAAACATCAATTTCATTCGATTAAATAATTTTGATAAATATTATAAGACCCTCCCGGTAACAGTCTATAGAAAAAAATTCGTTGCACTATACTTTGTTTCATAAGTGGTAGAGATAATATCCCGTTTCTACCAGACAACAATGCTCTCTATTTATCAACTGGTTCTTAGCCTTAAACTATTGAGTAAGAGTGATAACATTATATACTAGTCACCATGATTAAGAATTCAAGTTGAGCATTGACAATGCACCAAACAAAAATTGTCTTTTTAGTATAAGTTTGTTGTTATTTCAGTGACATCCCGAATGAAGAGTACAGTATGCATGCAACTGAGTTATTAGCGTTAATAATGAACTTAATCAAAATGTTTACACTAATTTAATGTAATATTAAACATTTGAAAATAAATCGTCTTTATGTAGAATATTACTTGATANTACAAGCTATTACCCCCCACCACCAGCCACCACCGATTACCCCTTTGCGCCCTGAAACTCTGACTTCTTCTCTACTTTGATAGGAAGTCAAAGTTCGAAATATAAATAGTTTTATAAAAAACAAAATCCAATAAAACAAATCTAATGATTTGAAAGTTAAAGATGGGTGAATAATGAGTAGGCCAGGCGTGAATTAATTGAATATGGTTGAAAAATGACATCTGGACACGGGATAAGTGAAGGGCTTCCAGTTGGATTTCTGCGTATACATATTTAAATTTGGTTAAATATGTGGCCAGATCTTGGCTATTTTCATACAATCTATAATTTCCATCTATTACACACTGTTTATCCTAAAACGTGGAAAGCCAAATTTACATTGATCCATTATGGTACAGCTTACACGATAGGGGCATACTAACATCACTAGGACAACATTACGATGATTTGAAAGATGATTAATGGTTGGTTGGGGAATTTACCATTTCTTGGTGATATCACTGAAAAACTGAATGAACTAATTCTCAGCTTACCTACAAGGAAAGGTAAATCCCTAATATAAGTTATGATCTTGATCAAAATTTTCAGAGAAAGAATCAAATTGTTTAGAACTCAGGTGACGAGTGGTGACTTAAAGAGCTTCGCTTGTATGTGAAATAAGAGGTAAAACATTTGATAATTTCGAATCCTTTACAGAGCATTTGGATTCTCTGCATGGAGAATTGTTAAAAGTTTCACCTAGTATTCAAAGTTGGAGGACATTGTGATATGCATGACATTTACTTTCAAGAAAATTAATATAGAACATGGGAATGAGCTCACTTAAAAAATATAATAATTATTTGACAACGATCCAATAAAATAAAAGAATAAAAATTAATACTGAGGATGAACTTAGTGAAATCCCTGAAAGAAAGAGTTATTGATTGTAATAACACTTAGTTCCAGCAGTTGTTATATGACGAATGATATTCGAATATCATAAACTTGCATTATATTTGACAGAATTTTTCGAATCTACCTACTTGTGTGTATCAACATTTTCTATCATAAACACTATAAAAACAAAACATTTAAAACGCAAAATTGATGATTATTTTATTGCCAATTTGAGGATAGCAGTAACATCGTATGACTTGCAACATCACAAACTCATTACTAAGAAACAAGTAAAATTACTTACACCTGAAAAAAGAGTATTATTTTTATTTTTGTTATATTTGTATATATTTATTTGTAATTTTTCAATTATATTTATACTTTCTTGTATTTTATATAAGAAACTGTTGGAATAACTCTGTTTCCTTTTGTTGTTTATAATTATCACTGTACAAATTTCATTGCTTATTTCGGAAACTTATAATTCAACCGTCAACGTTTCATAAAGTAAAAAGTAGCCTGAGAAGAAAATGTTGGCCAACCCTGCTATAGTTTGGTCTACTTATATAACTCACCAGATTTGAATTTTCTTGAGACAGATAGATAAGATTAACGCGACATTATTTATAATTATACAATCAAAGAGATCAAGTGAAGATGCTATTCTGTCTCAACCACTATCAAAGGTTGTCTACAGTTATTACTACATCATTTTGTGATATATTTATTTGTTTTAACGCGACGAGCAGACTACACTGAATCTTATGATAATCATCGTCTCATGTCCTCTTCATGCGCTTCTTGCCATCTATTTTGACCACAAAAGAACACGTTAATTACGTGATAAAACATTATGTATTAGTTTAATGTTATACTTTTCTCTTCTCTCTACAAAGGGTGTCTGTCATTCAAAGTTGAAGGTATCTTACTATTTTATAAATCGCGCATCAGTGGCTATGAGGTCAAAAGTACCAGGTTTGTAATATTGGGGTGTGGCAATTATGGTTTAACAATTACCAATTGTGATTTATACTTGGAGTTTTTCTTATCGTCTTCACGCTAATGTAGGCGCACTTTCTCCAACTAACCTCAAAATGTCAAGTTTATTGATTAAGTTAAAAACAATTAGTATTCTACAATACATATTAATTAAATAATAATTATATATGAAAAGCTATAACTTATTTAATAGTTTGTTATTTTGCTTTTAGTATATTTTAAAAACTTAGTAGTGTGAGTAATTAAAATAAATTAAAAATATCAATGTTTTATATTAGCTTGGTAAGAAAAATATATTCAGTGATTAATTTTATTATTTGGTTTCTATTAAGTTTACAACTTTAGGCACCTCTCGCCTCGTTTATTATTATTATTATTATTATTATTATTATTATTATTATTATTAGCACCGCGTCGTACTATCCGTTCGGGTTGTACGCACTTCCGCTAATGTGTAATGGTAGGGTGATTGTGAGATGAAATGAAGGACCTACAGTTTAACGTGGAATCCGAATCACGGTGGAGGCCTGGCATTCCCCACATTCACAAGATGTCTTGTCAGAGGTGAAGGAAGGGTTTGGTAATCAGATAAATCTTTGCTGGGACCGAGGATGGAACCCCGGCCGCTAGCATAGAAGTCTGACACCTTACCTCTAGACCACCAGGTCACCGACGTCACCTCGTATATTTTATAAATAATAGGTAAGTTAAGGTTCAAATATGACCCTGGTGTACTGAGGATTTTTTTAAGTTAAATTGTCCGCACTTCACACACAAATGTTGATAGACCTGCTCAACATTATTTAATCCTCTACCATAACCCATTAGTAAAAATATGAGGTTAGTGAAATGTGGAATAAGTTGATAAAAAAATTAAGAATAAGAAAATACTTCCAGAGATTAATCACGCCAATCTTCTTGGTATATATATCTCCCACTAGGAGCACTGCACGCGATGGGATCAGTCTACTGCGTGTTTTGTTGTATTTATTTAACGTGTCCTTGAAACGAGTTTCAGACCTTGACCACATAGTAGTACATAATTATCTACACACATGAGATGTCTTATATAGCCGCACTAGTAGACCTACATTCTGACTGTTGAGTTATGTTTTTCACGAATAGGTTCATGACTTTAATACAAGTGAGGAAAGAAGCAAAGTGTTTCAATACATAATTCTTTGTAATTTTATATTAGTTTTATAGTTTATTGCCTTAAGCTCTAATGAGGTAGGTTTATCCTAATTATTTTTTTGTTATCTTAATTTATTATATCATTATTATTCTAGGGGTGTGTTACTCAAATCTACGATTCCCAACACAATTCCAAGCTACGTTTAAATCATTTGAATAGTCTTGAAACATTATAAAATACAGTGGTGACTCGTGACCAAAAAAATAGGTGGCGCACAATTCAAATATTCTAAAATATGGTATATACACGTTTAATATATCGTACCTATCTATATTTACATATCGTTTTACTTAAGCTAATATTTCACAGCAGTATGGGGGTGTGTGAAGCTTCGAAACAAATATAGGATTCGGCTTTTAAAAGAAAAATTCATAATATACTATTACGAAGTTTTGACGGTAAAAATATTGACAGCCAAAAATATACTAAATTTTTTTGTAAATTCTGAGCAGTTATTTACAGTACATTACAAACCAACATTAAATTGGAAAAAATAAAAAATAATTGAACACACCTACATTATTGCATTATTTTACTTTGCTGGCGCAATCATAAATAATTAAACACCTTAGAATAAAACACTCAGATAATAAATGAAAACATTATTTACCCACCCAACAATTTAATCTTAAACGCCTCAAGCTACTTTAAATAAAAACTCCATTCTTCTTTCTTTAGATATTGCGAATTTCTCAATGACTCTAGAGTTAGTCTGAAATGTTTATAATAAAGTTTATCTCGACAGACAGCATGGCAAGAGCTGACAACCTTTCCTGGCGCATAGTATTTCTTAAAAATGTTTTGACACGTTTTAGTGTAGAAAAACATCTTTCTGCTTCTACCGTTGTCATAGGGATTGTTATAATAATATTTAAAAGCTTTATACATTCTTCAAAAATTGCACTTAAATTGTTTTCATTTATAAATGTAGAACAGAGTCAAGGCGCCAGTCATATTTCAAAATTCATCCCTGACATAAATGATACTTAGGTCTGTGCGTAGTTTTTTTTTCATCTAATCTAGAATTGGGTATGAATTGGTTGTGAGTTCTAAATAGTTATCAGGAAACAATTTACAATAATCAGAACACTTTTCTGGCAAAAAAAAAATGTGCAGCAACAAGATGACCAGTAAAGCTGAATCTCTCTTTTGCTTGACAAATGTATGACGTCACAAACCTCTTTAGCCTCTCTATTACGAGTGTGGCTCTCATTTCGTCTCCTCTTTATTTTATTTTCATCAAGATCGTCAGTTATATAATTTTCATTTCTTATTTTGTAAATTTCCTCTATGAAACGGCATTATTTTATTAAAAAAAGTTAGCCATAATATAAAAACATCATCCTCTAATGATCTCTTTAGACCAGAAGCTTGTTCAATTGTAGCTATATGTTTAATGTCATCTCTCGTTTCTATTTTATCCATGCACTCGATAAGTTCTTCTCTGTATTCACAAACTGTGTTTACTGTTCGAGAATAAAAGTTCCATTTTGTAGATGTTGATCGTGGTAAACGTTTACCCACAACTTAATCTAAAATCGTTGTTCTCTGAGGGGAATTAGAAAAAAATGTACAAAATCCTCCTAAACTGGCGAAAAATATACGGACATTACGATTAATTGAAGCTGCATTTGACATTATTAAATTTAGTTGATTTGCATGACAGTGAACATAAGCAGTGCTAGGATAGCTCTGCTTTATTTTAGCCTGGACACCATAGAGAGATCCACTCATAGCTGAAACACCATCATATGCTTGTGCTATTATCTTATGAAGCTCTTTCTCTACATGTTGATCTATTTCCTCTTTGAGACAATTTGACAAAGATGCAGCGTCAGGAAATGGGGGATTTACATAGTTCCAACATCTTTCCACTGGTTTTCCGTTTATTATATACCGGTAAATTATAACCATTTGAAAAGTAGCTGAGACATCAGCTGTTTTTTCAGCTATAACAGCCAAAAAAACTGGCATTATTAATTTCCTTAGAAATTTCTTCATGACAAATATCCAGCATGCATTGAAGTATTTCATTATGAATTGAACTAGAGGTTCCTTTAAAAATTTTATGCTTTTCTAAATGCGCTTTCAAAGCATCATCCAACTCGACACTGAAATTGACAAGTCCACGAAATATTCCAGGATTAGAAGATGAATCAGTTTTCGTCATGACCTCTAAGGGCCAGTTCGAAAGCGCCACAGAATCGAACACAGTTTAGGATAATATTTAAAACATGCCTGTTGTTAGTCACTTTTTTATTGTGAAGCTCGATAGCTCTTCTGTAGCCAGAATCTAACTGTGATCGTATGTTGGTATTGCCAAGCACAGCCAAATCTAAAGAATTGTTCTTGTGTAACAATGATATTTCATGCATTTTAATTCGCTCACTTAAATGGTTCAAATCAGTCATATCTAAATTCGTCCACGATAAGTCACCACCAAAGAGTAAACACGGAAAGCAGATACAATGCATTTTTTTTACATTACAACCACATAGCCATGGATGCTTTTTGTAAGTTTCTACGTTGAATTTTCTAGTAAACTCTAGGTTTTTTGTTAGTTTTTCTAGAACAATATTTATTGTCGGTCTACCAAGTTTTTTAATTTCTAATTTTTCTTCTTGAGTACACAAATATATATATTTTTTTTGCAAAATAATTTGCACAGAACTCATTTCGATATTTAAAAAAACACTAACTCGAACTCATTCACAAATAACAACTATTTACATAAACCAAGTTTTTTTGATAATTAATGTTTTGCACAAAATTCTTTTTGATATTTAAAATAAGCACTAAATCAGTAAGTTATTATGAACTAATTAACTACTATTTAAATAATCATTGTACTTAATTAATTGTGTACAGATTAAAAAAAGAAAAACCATACTTTAAAACACTTTATAACTGTTAGTAATGCTTTAGTTGATCAAAACAAATCGCCAAGTTTGCTATCAAGCTGCGCACCAGGCTATGTGTTAAAGGTCCACTTTAAAACTAACTTGCAAGGTCAACAACCTCTCTTCTTCTCGATGCGCATGCTCAGATTGTTGCACGCCCCTGAAGTTTAGTAGAAGTACTAGGTTAGCGCTAGCAGTCAGGAAAACCAGTGTAATAGTAAATAGATTGAAACACGCAAGAGCCTAGCTAATTTTAAGAAATATATTCTTTAAAAAATCTATTTATTATGAAATGTTAATAGTTATTATTTAAATTAAATAATGTTAAATACTATTTTGTGTGAAATTATAAGAGGTGCACTTGCACCTGCGCACTTAAGGAGGAGTCGCCACTGATAAAATACATCAAATTTTTGTAGTAGTGATCGATTTTAGGTTAAGTTTGTATATTAATGTATCAGTGAAATTGGGAGGAAATTATCTCATGGGAATCCGATGTTTGTGGGCTCAAATCAACAGATTATTACTGAGTGATTAAAATTCTTATCACAACTTTGTTAGAAGGAAAAGTAAAACTGTAGTTTTTATGTACATTCTGCCTTTTAAATGATTCCTGGAAGGTATATAAGATAACTTCTCGGCCAAATGTGTAGGCTTTTTCTTACTTATTCATGGAAATTCACTCAGAAAAGTAACAGGGTACTACCACCCTTTCAGGTCTTTCCTAAGGCATGTGATTTCTCCCAGAGTGTGTGAGCGGGAAGCACTAACCAGCAGAATGGTTGTGTATATACGCTGCTCCAGATTGGTGGAAACCATATCAGGACTTACATATAGTGTAAAATATATTTTATTTGACTTGAATTATTAATTTAAAATAGGCTTGAATGAATATTCAACACATTCGAGTCTTCAGAATATAGATTAAAATTTAAACATGATAAAAAGTTTTAGGGTAGAGGAGTAGTCATATTTTCAAAATCTTCAAGATATTTATGTTTTCAGATTTGGTAATCCTCTTAAAAAGCCCATTATTTATTTCATAAACGTTTTAGTAGTTACTTTCTCGTGATACCTTGGAGAGAGTAAAAATATGAAATATGGGGGTTGAAATAATATTATATAGGTTGTTCCTGTAAATATTTATAGTAAGTGTTTAAAATCTCGAATAAAACCTGTCAAAATAAATGTGTAGTGTATTCTACAAACTTATCAGAAGAAACCAATTAAAATTACATAAAATATTAACCCTTATATCAAAGAACAATAGAAGTATTATTC
>CABFOW010004613.1:18381-47189 GCA_902141385.1 Timema californicum | reverse complement strand
AACACCCTCCCCTCTCTACAACACCCCTACCCTCTCTAAAATACCCTTCTCCTCTCTAAAACACCTCTCCCCTCTCAAAAATACCCCACCCCTCTGTAAAATACCCCACCCCTCTGTAAAATACCCTTCTCCTCTCTAAAACACCCCCCTTGATGTCCCTAGGGTTACCTGAGACTCCTCAAGCGTGATGGCGTCGCAGTTCTTGAAGCTGATGGTCCTCAGTTTCTCGCCCTTCCTGTCCACGGTGTGTATGGCGGCCTCGGGACCGAACTTGAGCTTGACGAACCGCCTGTGATTGGCGTGCATCCACTCGCGCACCGCCATCTTGTCCACCGTCTTGGCGCCGGTGTTGTTCTTCAGCTCCTCCTGCTGCATCTTGAGGCGGCGCCGGCGTCGGTTCTGCAGCTTCACGACGCCATAGCCGGCGCCCGCGCACACGATGGGGACGAACCCGAGGAACACGCATGCGTAGATGTACACCAGCTCACTGCCCTGAGGGTCAAAAAGTCGTTGGCTTTCAATTAAGGGGATACGTTTTTAACATATAGTAAGATAACTTACCACTCAGAATCAGATGAACAAGTCTTATTTTGTATTTGTCTTGTAATTTCCAAGCATGCCGTCGACTGGGGTGACTTTGCCCAGTGGGGTAACTTTGCCCCCTTTTGAAAATAAAGGTTTTTCCTCCAAATAACAGTTACTTTAAAGAACACTAGGTTCGCCTGAATACCTTTGTGGAACCCTATGAGGTGTTCGTAAGACACGCAGGAATTTTTGATTACGTACCGATTGGTTATCTGTAAGAAACAGCTGTTTTATCGTCCCTTTGTCGGAACAAGCGATTTTTAGTGTCCTTGTACTTTTGTTCATGCAGCCTAAATACCTAAAGATTATGTAGCAACATAATTTTGTAGAAAAAAATATAAATAAAATATAAACTGTTTCATTTAACACCCCATTAGGGTTTCATTGCCCAAAAATGACTTGTGTGCTTAAAAAACTTAGTTTAAGAGGGTATGGGCAAAGAAACCCTTCTATCTTATGTGACCCCCTTTATGATTTTTCTCTAACAGGATGATTTAAAAAATAAATAAAGGATATATGAACTCTCCCACATGTGTGACAGTTTTTTGTTCTTCAAAATTCACCTAAGAAACACACGAATTTGGAACGCAAAGTTTAAAATTGAGCTAAGTCACCACGGTCACCGGTACATTTACAGATGACAAAGTATTACACTCCCACTTAACCTAGGGTAACATTTAAAAACATAGACTAAAAACTTGGTTCAATAATATTAATAATTAACCTGGAGGCTAAGCTCATGAACCAAATCATAATAGCTTTAGTGCTGCATATTCCATTCACGGTTGGAATTACTCTCTTAAAGGTCTTTTTTGCTACCAATATCCTACTATATAGTAGATTTATGGTAGGGAAAAAGGCCTTTCAGAAGTCAATTCCTACGGTGAATGGAATATACATGATCGAGAATTGAACGTCAGTAAACCCTTTATTCAAACTTGATTTAATTGATTTTGTTTAGATATTTAACGTGGACGTTCTGAAATAGATGATTATGTCAACACACGGCTTATAAACTAACTTAAATCAAGAACAAACACAACAATCAGCCCTCTTCCCCCTCTCTCCAAACCCAAAATAACTCATCGTTGTAGAAGGGAAAACCATAATTTCACCAATGATAATATTTTCAGCCATATTTTGGAATCAAACCCGGGATACCTTATCTCAATCGGCAGACATGGCACCAGCTGAGCTAGGGGGAAAACCACTCACACTACACTGAACCGGGATTTCAATCCCAATCCCCCCCATGCAGTTCCATCTATTTGCTAGTGTGACACTTTAGGTAATCTGTTGACCGGAGCTGGTATCTGCTTGATATTTAGTATACTGGGAGAGATTGGTTGTCTCCCGAGATTAGACTACAAATATGACCCTAAGGCCAGTTTCGCACAAACAGATTGAGAAAGTGCCACGCTACACTAAATACAAGATGACATCTCCCTAAACTCAAATGGAACCAGTTTAATATTTAAAGAAAACTGGCCCATCGCATTCTGGTAAAGGTAGGTTTCATATTGTATTTAATCTAGCGCGGCACTTGAGGCGTATTAAAAAAAAATAGCACCGCACCCCGTTCGGGTTATACTCTTAAGTACTAATTACGCTAATAGATTAGGAATAGGGAAAGTTGAATTTAGAGGAAGTGAACCCGCATTTGCGTGGAGGGAAGGTGGAAAACAATTTTGGAAAAACCACCCCCAGTTCACCCGACTGAGATTCGAGCCTCGATCTCCCCGTCCTCGGCAGTCGAGCTCAACACTACTAGCGCGTTAGCCAACTACGCCACCGAGGCGGGTTTGAGGCGTATTAAGACTGACTGTGAAACTGGCCCAAAGCTCTCATATATGCGTCAGTTTTGAATCCCGTGGTTTCAGATAAAAGTAAAACCCCCAGAATTCCCCCAGATCCAGCGTTTTGACCGAGACTCTGTCTAAGAGAAAGAAGGAGGTCTAAGAGAAAGAAGGAGGTCATATGGGAGGGGAGGTCTCACCTCGAAGTAGTCAAAGCCTCTGAGGTACTTGCAAGGCTCCAAGAGACTGTTGTTCAGTTGAAGAGGTTGCGGGCAGGGGTCCCCCTTCCTCCAGAAGAAAACATTCTTCTGGACCTCTTTGGGTTGGATGTCCGTGCAGTTCACGATGATGTCGTACAGGTGGATGTTACGGATCTCTTCGATTTCTTCTTTGGTGAAAATTCTGAAGTCAGGAGTCATACATAGTTACCCTTATTTATGTTTACAAGTTCATATAAACTTCCCACATGAGCTCAATTGGTAGGTGTCTAGTGATAAAAAAAAACTGTTGGGCAACGTATCGATTGGTATCCGCGTCTACTGTCGATAACTATCCAAAGAAGTCGCACCCAAAGTCTTTTATGGGGTAATTTTGAACTGTTGGGCGTGATAGTTGGGAATGCGGCAGAATCAATCATCCTCGTTGAGCATTTTTCTTCAACCCCCCCCCTCCCCCCCTCGAATAATTGGGAACAAGTGAAGCCAATCAGTTTGTCGACAGACCTTGTCGATCGACAATATCGACTCGGAGGGGACGGTAAGTATTGTAAGTAATCAAAAATGCTGATATACATTATCGGTAACAACACTTTATTTATTGCGCGCATTTTAAGGAATATTATTATTATTATTATTATTATTAGCACCGCGTCTTAATACCCGTTCGGGTTATACGCACTTACACTAATGTGTAATAGTAGGGTGATTGTGAGATGAAATGGAGGACCTACAGTTTAACGTGGAATCCGAACCACGGGGGAGGCCTGGCATTCCACACATTCACAAGATGTCTTGTCAGAGGTGAATGAAGGGTTTGGTAATCAGATAAATCCGTGCCGGGACCGAGGATTGAACCCCGGTCGCCAGCATAGAAGTCTGACACCTTACCCCCTAGACCGCCAGGTCACATTTAAGGAATATCAACTCACAAATAATTCCGGCAGACCTACCAACACTTTGCTGCTTTGTAGAGAAGGGAATATTGAAGTCAGCATAGCCGGGATACAAACCAACGTATCGTGATGGCTTGTTTTTCATCACACTCTCATGACCGTGGACCACTCACTCACCCGCTCTCAGTGTTTTCGAACCAGAAGCGATCAGCGTCCCTGATCCTGGCAAACTGCTCCTTGATGATGGCCGTGAAGAGCTCTCCGGGACCGTCCCTGGACTCCAGCATGCCCCCTATGTACACGTCTATGTTGTCCAGACGGTTGGAGTAGGCGGCGGCCAGGACTCTGAGGAGGTCGGGCTTGGACGCGAACAGAGGTGGATTAATCTCCGTCCATTCCTGGACTTTCGGCAGACGGAAGTACGATCTGGGAGGAGAAAAAAAATGGAAGTGTAAATTCTAATTAATATGATGCTATATCTGTATTTAGTGGGACTTCGGGAGTTGATTACTGGCTCAATACCAGAGTTCCCCTTGATTTACCCTTGTTGAAGAGGCAGAGGTTCAAATACCAGTTGGGTGAAGCGGAGGTTTTAACGAATTATCACTATAGTTTTCGCGCCTTTTTTCTACTCTAATGTGGATGTAGTTCCTCTAAATTATCTTACGCACGTCCACTACTAGGATTGATCCGTTATAATTTTTACATCCATCACTGTCTCCAGCCTGTGGCCTGGGCCAATTTTTTATTCGTGCCATATATTTTTTTCCCCTGCAGGCTTGCAAGGCTTGTCGTAGATTCATATACCTTATAATATAACTTAAGACTAAGACAAGCACAACATCCAGTCCCCGGACGTTACTTTATCTATGTGAAAGGGTAAACCCACATTTCACGAATGCCAATATTTTCGGCCATATCGGGAATCGAACCTGGGACCCTTAGATCAGTATACAGACACGCAAACGAATGAGATAAAGTACTGGATCCGTTAATAACCCTGGTGTTAAAAAGTACTGATTAAATAACTACAGTAATGGTTGGAGTGCTCGTTGTGTTGATTATATGACACCCTCTATTCGTATAAGTTGGCACTATCTTAACCTATAGACAGCGGCCCCTCGGTTGGTAGGGCTCAATACTATGGAGCCTGGTGAATCAAGGTGGAATATAAGGAAATAATAGAGGAGATGCGGTTCTTATAAACAAAACACATTCTATGAATAAAACATGGCTTCAGTAATAATAATAATATTTAGCACCACGTCTTACTACCCGTTCGGGTTATAGGCTACTAATTACTCTAATGGATTAGGAATTGGGAAGGTTGAATTAGAGGAAGTTAACCCGAATTTGCGTGGGGGGAGAGTGGAAATCCATTTAGGATAGACCACCCCCAGTTCACCCGACCGAGATTAGAACCTCGATCTCCCCGTCCTCAGCAGTCTAGCTCAACACGACTAGCGCGTTAGCCAACTACGCCACCGAGGCGGGTATGGCTTCAGTAGATATCAGTTTAATATTATACAGAACGTAATCTTAACAGTTCTGGAATATCCATCATGGACATCCTGAATCTAAACAAACTCTTTATCTCCATTCAAAAAGCTTCCACACAATTTCAACTGGGTCCATGGTAGATATTCAAGAAATTTTGAGATTACCATGTATACAAAATTCAACTACATATATTTACTGAAGTAATTGTTTTTATTTTTCCAATAAAAATGCGTACTTTATATAAAAATACGGACCATAACTAGAGTTTTATTTCATGGAAATAGGTCTCGTCCGATTTTCTAGACATGCATTTATTTGAAGTCGATGGTGGTTGATGGTCGATACCCTTTAAAATGGTACTGACCTAACGTGAGCTAGTCAGTAAACCATGTGCCGACCTCATGTCTAGAAAGAAGCACGCGTCAAAATGGGGGCAACTCACCTGACTGTGTTGTAGTCTGGCAGACCGTTGTCCCTCCCTCTCATGATGTTGAGGGCGCCCAGGTCTCTCCTGGAGAACTCCATCGGGCCGAAGAGCTTGTCCCTGACGTCGGAACAGAGAACGGTGTCCTCCCTCTCGGCTATCTGAGAGGACATCCCCATAAGAAGTTCCTCCAGTGTGTTCTCAGTCAGGACATCCTGAGGGAACAGGTGATAACAGTTGTCTCAGAACTGATGAATATAAGTATGGCTGATATCAGGCCATTCTAAGGGAGAAAGGGGGTAGCAGTTACCGCAGACTGACGGATGTGTGTCACCCTGCCCACCCGACTTTTAGCCGCCTGGTTTTTTAAAACGCCCATATCTCCCTAGCCACCCATAAACAATCGTGAATAAGTGCCGTAAATTTACAGCACTAACGATGAAAATCGAGCACTAACCAGCACTAACGTAGCACAAACGATGGGCGTTTTCAAAANCTGCCCACCCGACTTTTAGCCGCCTGGTTTTTTAAAACGCCCATATCTCCCTAGCCACCCATAAACAATCGTGAATAAGTGCCGTAAATTTACAGCACTAACGATGAAAATCGAGCACTAACCAGCACTAACGTAGCACAAACGATGGGCGTTTTCAAAAACCGGGTGGTCAGGGTGAAATACATGACTGACGGACACTTTGACGAGATTATATCACAGTTAAGATCATAGAGGACGAAGAAGTGTGTGATGGTGTATCAAGAGTTGTGTTTCCTGTAAAACGATGACAAATTTAGATCAAGGAAAGCTAAGTTATAACCCCGAGCAGGGTTTAAATAATCTATTATTTGTAAATAGGCACATACTTGGATATATTATCATCACCACGTCTTACTACACGTTCGGGCTATAGGTTTATGTACCAATTGTGCTAACGATTCTAGGGATTAGGAAGGTTATATTTAGATGATGTGTAACCACATTTTCGTGGAGGACTAGAGGATTTTTAAACAGCCTCACCCGGCCGAGATTCGAACCTCCATCTCTCCGTTATCGGAAGTCTAGTCTACTGCGATAGTAACGCCTTAGACCATGTGGTCACCGAAGTCGGTATAGACTCATATTAATTCTCGGCTAGAACTAGTAAAAATCCTTGTGAAAGGCTTGATTGCTTGAGTAATCTTACAATTCTCATTTTAAAAAATGTGGACCCAATAAATTAAATTTTACGTTAAGATATAAGTTTATTAATCTCAACAGTGCTTTAATATACATCATGCGAATCCTGGACTTTAATTATAACGTTCTACACTTCATTTAAAATGTTTATCATCATATTATATTACTCTCATGACAAATATTCGAAATCTCTAAGCACATTATGTGTAGAAATTAAAGCTAAACATATCTATTGAAACAAAACCCTATTTATTTAAAAAAAATGCAAGCGTACCAACCTTAACTCGCGGGACATTCTATCCTACCTTGGAGTTAAACCTTAAATCAGTCTTCTCATTTATATATTTTACATTTATTGGACGGTTATAAAGTGTATCATAAATACTTTCTTGTGTTAAAAAAATAAGGTTAGAGTGTCCGTTTAGTGAGCTAAGGGTCCCGGGTTCAATTCCACGGCATGAACGAAACATTTATTCTTATTGAAATGTGGGCTTCCCCCTGTCACATTGATAAATTAACGACCTGGAGGATGGATTTTGTGTGTGTTATAAATTTAAGTAGATTTATAAAACGTGTGCCGATATAATAAGTATGTTAATAAATCACTAGTTATATACCTTAAATTTTAAAAAAACAAGGCTTGTGTTCTTCAGATATGTTTAGTGGTATTATGCCAATGTTGGTACCCCTGAGGTGGTTCTTACGTTGGAATCCCACCAGGTGGAGCACAGCCTGAGGGCCCTGTAGCCCATGGCGGTCTCTCTGAAGTGGCACTGACCATCCCTCCTGTAGATACCTGGAGGTATGAGGGTGTGGCCGAACCTGAAGGCCGCGCTCTGGAACACGTGACTCACGCCCGGATGGACGTCTGGTTTGTAACCGTCGTACTTGGGTAGACCCTCGCCGAGAAACGCTGGCAGGTACTCGTACGCGATGATGTTCTAAAAGAAAGGGGGGAAAAAAATGAAAAACAGTTTTTTTGGGAGTTGAAGTATTAAAATATTTTTCTTTTAGTATAACGTATTATTATTATTATTAATAATAATAATATTAGCACCGCGTCTTACTACCCGTTCGGATTATACGCACTTAGGTGACCTGGCGGTCTAGGGGTAAGGTGTCAGACTTCTATGCTGGGGGTCCGGGGTTCAATCCTCGGTCCCGGCACAGATTCAGAGGTGAAGGAAAGGTTTGGTAATCAGATAAATCTGTGCCGGGACCGAGGATTGAACCCCGGCCGCCAGCACAGAAGTCTCAAACCTTATCCCTAGACCTCGCGTCTTACTACCTGTTTGGTTTATACGCCTGTTTACTAATTACGCTAGTGGTTTTAGGAATTGTTCCCGCATTTGTGTGGAGGTAAAGTATAAAACCGTTTAGCTAAAAAAAACACCCTAAGTACATACAACTGGGGATTTCAACCCCAATCTCCCAGTCATCAGCAGTTCAGTACATCGTGAGAGTGACGCCTTAGACCATTCGACCACCGAAGTGGGTAACCATTGTGTGCTGGTCCATCTCAAGTCCCTCGGGCCGAGCCGCAAGTCCGACATGACCCTTGAAGGCGACGTGTATCAACATATATTCTATTCACGATAGGTTTTTACCTGGATGACAGTTCGAAAATCATATGTTTAGGTTTTGGGTTGCCAACACTTGTAAAAGATCACAGTTTTGTTATAAATGTACAGATCTTTAATTACCTGTTATATATTACATTTAAAATAACGTAAACTAAGTTTTCTCATACTATTTAATTTTTTTTAAATAATTTCTTTTTGTCCAACTCGAAACAATATTTTAATCATAATTAAAAGTACTTATTTTTCGTTTTGGAACGTTAATGATTTTGTGTAATATAGTGCATACATCAATACCTTTTAATACAGGTATAGTATTTACTTGCTAAAGAGAAAATTGTTGTCATTTTTGTAGATACAATAAATTATTTTATGATTATTTTATCGTATTTTGAAATATTTAACTGAATAAAATATTTTCATCAACTGCGTGTCCGCATCATTGTAAAAAAAACTTGTTTATCGTTATGTTCAACCACATGGTTTAGATTCGTCAGTCGCCATTTTTAAGTTATGTTCGTTAGAAGTTTCTGTGAAAGTGGTGTGAATATTTTTTTAAGTGGAATAAAATTATAAATAAACTTTGTGTCCGACCTCAAATAAATATATAAATAATATTGGCCAAAATTACTGTGGTTAACTATCACATTAATATATTACCATCTGTTTTCATTACAGTCATCCAAAGTGNTATATTCTATTCACGATAGGTTTTTACCTGGATGACAGTTCGAAAATCATATGTTTAGGTTTTGGGTTGCCAACACTTGTAAAAGATCACAGTTTTGTTATAAATGTACAGATCTTTAATTACCTGTTATATATTACATTTAAAATAACGTAAACTAAGTTTTCTCATACTATTTAATTTTTTTTAAATAATTTCTTTTTGTCCAACTCGAAACAATATTTTAATCATAATTAAAAGTACTTATTTTTCGTTTTGGAACGTTAATGATTTTGTGTAATATAGTGCATACATCAATACCTTTTAATACAGGTATAGTATTTACTTGCTAAAGAGAAAATTGTTGTCATTTTTGTAGATACAATAAATTATTTTATGATTATTTTATCGTATTTTGAAATATTTAACTGAATAAAATATTTTCATCAACTGCGTGTCCGCATCATTGTAAAAAAAACTTGTTTATCGTTATGTTCAACCACATGGTTTAGATTCGTCAGTCGCCATTTTTAAGTTATGTTCGTTAGAAGTTTCTGTGAAAGTGGTGTGAATATTTTTTTAAGTGGAATAAAATTATAAATAAACTTTGTGTCCGACCTCAAATAAATATATAAATAATATTGGCCAAAATTACTGTGGTTAACTATCACATTAATATATTACCATCTGTTTTCATTACAGTCATCCAAAGTGATAGATGTCAGCTGTTGGCGTAGTGATATATTAGGAATTACAGTAGCCCCACGGCTTCTTTGGTGCTGACTGACAGCTTTGAAAAGTTACCAGACCAAATTATGTATCCCTACGCCGAACCATATTATCTGCAAAAACATGTGTTTAGCAACTGTCACTTTTGACAGTCAAAATTAAGGTATATACCTAAATGTTGACTGTCAGAAGTCAACTGTAAGCTGTCAGCACCAAAGAAGCCATGGGGCTACTGTACTTCTAGTAACATTTCGAGCTGTCATCCAGGTAAACCTCGCTCGTGAATGCCTTATAGGTACCTGTAGAGTGGCCACGACGTATCGCCTAGCTCTCTGGAAGACCTCCTCGTCGGGCCAGTTGGGGTAAGTGGCCTGCACCCTGGAGGCCACCACGTTGTGCCAGCGGAAGAAGAGCAGTCCGAAGGAGAGGAGGGCGGGGTTCTGATTGGTTCGTGGGTCGCCGAGAACTGCAGGAGAAGCACCATGTGATTCCTGGTCATAATCGCCAACAACATGAATCCGACACATGCAAGGGACGTAGCGGATACTTTCAAGATACGTAGATCTTAATATTTAAACACTTAAAAAAAAAAATCCATATTAACCCACTGATTTTAAGAAGTACAGGTTTATTTTTTAGTGAGAACGGCACATGCTTGCCTCGATTTACCTCTGAACAGATATTTGGAGCATCTTTTAAAAGTGATAGCTGCATATCACATGACTTGACGAATGAATACACGAAAATTGATCTGGTCACTTTTTTTTAGCCGACATATATGTTCAAACGTAATAAAATTGGATTATAGATAATAAATACTAAAGTATAATTAACGGGTAGAGGGGTAAAGAGACATTAAGAAAAAGGGACAGACAGAAGAAAAGACATACAGAGACACATAAAAAGGGATAGACAGAGAGAAAAGTGGACAAACAATAAAGGGGACAGAAGAATAAACAGATTGAAGAAGGGACAGACTAAAGAAGAAACAGACAAAAGAAGAGAAAGAGAAACAGACAAACCAAAGAAGGGAAATTCAGACATTCATAACAGAGGAATACAGGAGAAATAATAGACGGCTATTATTTATTTATTTAGTTTGAGGAAAATAACTTCAAATATCTATCATATCAATTAAATAACGATAACAATAATTTATCTGCATGAGAAATTAAATATAATAGGGACAAAGACGACTAGGGTTTCAAGTCCTTGTATGAGTGTAATATATATATACACACAATCACCCAACCAAAACGCCACCTGGAAAGACGTGTTGGTTTTCTAAATTTCTCATCACCGTTGGTTTTCTAAATATCTCATCACCGTTGGTTTTCTAAATATCTAATCACCGTTGGTTTTCAAAATATCTCGTCACCGTTGGTTTTCAAAATATCTAATCACCATTGGTTAGCTAAATATCTCGTCACCGTTGGTTTTCTAAATATCTAATCACCGTTGGTTTTCTAAATATCTCGTCACCGTTGGTTTTCTAAATATCTAATCACCATTGGTTTGCTAAATATCTCATCACCGTTGGTTAGCTAAATATCTAATCACCGTTGGTTAGCTAAATATCTCATCACCGTTGGTTTTCTAAATATCTAATCACCGTTGGTTTTCTAAATATCTCGTCACCGTTGGTTTGCTAAATATCTCATCACCGTTGGTTTGCTAAATATCTCATCACCGTTGGTTTGCTAAATATCTCGTCACCGTTGGTTTTCTAAATATCTCGTCACCGTTGGTTTTCTAAATATCTCATCACCGTTGGTTTTCTAAATATCTAATCACCGTTGGTTTGCTAAATATCTCATCACCGTTGGTTAGCTAAATATCTAATCACCGTTGGTTAGCTAAATATCTCGTCACCGTTGGTTTTCTAAATATCTAATCACCGTTGGTTTTCTAAATATCTCGTCACCGTTGGTTTTCTAAATATCTAATCACCATTGGTTAGCTAAATATCTCATCACCGTTGGTTAGCTAAATATCTAATCACCGTTGGTTAGCTAAATATCTCGTCACCGTTGGTTTTCTAAATATCTAATCACCGTTGGTTTTCTAAATATCTCGTCACCGTTGGTTTTCTAAATATCTAATCACCATTGGTTAGCTAAATATCTCATCACCGTTGGTTAGCTAAATATCTAATCACCGTTGGTTAGCTAAATATCTCGTCACCGTTGGTTAGCTAAATATCTCGTCACCGTTGGTTTTCTAAATATCTCGTCACCGTTGGTTTTCTAAATATCTAATCACCATTGGTTTTCTAAATATCTAATCACCATTGGTTAACTAAATATCTCATCACCGTTGGTTAGCTAAATATCTAATCACCGTTAGTTAGCTAAATATCTCATCACCGTTGGTTTTCTAAATATCTCGTCACCGTTGGTTTTCTAAATATCTCGTCACCGTTGGTTTTCTAAATTATCTAATCACCATTGGTTAGCTAAATATCTCATCACCGTTGGTTAGCTAAATATCTAATCACCGTTGGTTAGCTAAATATCTAATCACCGTTGGTTAGCTAAATATCTAATCACCGTTGGTTAGCTAAATATCTTATCACCGTTGGTTAGCTAAATATCTCATCACCGTTGGTTAGCTAAATATCTAATCACCGTTGGTTTTCTAAATATCTAATCACCGTTGGTTCCAGACGTATCTCCAAAAGTGTCCTGTTACTCACGATAGAGCCGCTCCGGTGTCATCATCCTCAACAGGTGCGGCGCGGGTGAGTTGAAGAGCGGAACCCTCATCGTGTTCTTTACGGGCATCGTCTTGGAGTGGTCCGTCAGGAAAGATCCGTTCTTGAAGGACCTCATGGCGTTCACCCAGGCCTCGCTCGTGCTGTAGATGAAACTGCCGTCGATCCAAGCTGTCATCTGGTTCGTCTGCGTCAGGGACAATAATTTACATTACATTAAAATAAAATATGGTAAGATGTACCGCACATACTTTTTTTCTTACCACAATAAAACGAAATTTATTTTAAAAAACAACTCCAATATACCCGTCATCAACGAGTCACTGAAGCGGCTTAAAACTTAGCTAGACATCAGGTATCCACGGTGGTACGTGTACCACAGTTTGAGAAGGAACCAAAGAGACCACATGACTCCCACCTGTTCTCTGGGGCTGTTGGGACTCTGACCAGTCTTGCGGTCGTACGCGGCGCGGTGAAAGGGGATATACTTGTTCCCGTTGCAGCCCTTGTCGTACATCTCGTCACACTTCTCAATCTCGATCCTGTGGACTTCTATGGGGCACCCACTCTCGCTGGCCATCAGCACCTCCGAGCTCACCACCTGCCCTGCAAAGGAACAGAGGTACATCTTGTCACATTTCTATATACTGAGGTCTTCTATGGGGAAGCCACCTTTTCTGGCCATCAGCACCTCCGAGCTCACCACCTGCCCTGCAAAGGAACAGAGGTACATCTTGTCACATTTCTATAAACTGAGGTCTTCTATGGGGAAGCCACCTTTGCTGGCCATCAGCACCTCCGAAATCACCAACTGCCCTGCAAAGGAATAGAGGTACATCTCGTTACATTTATATAAACTGAGGTCTTCTATGGGGAAGCCACCTTTGTTGGCCATCAGCACCTCCGAAATCACCAACTGCCTTGCAAAGGAACAGAGGTACATCTTGTTACATTTCTATATACTGAGAACTTATTTTTGGCACCAACATTAACTGACTGTCAGAATTTTGAATGAAATACTCTGGAGATAATGTTTTAGAATCTCAATTTACCCCGAGAGGTAGAGGTCTGTTGACAGATTGCGCTGTCGCATTGCCTCATATGCCTCGTCGTAGTGTAACCCATCAAAGAGGGCTAGCTACTTTCCATGGTGAGTAAAGTGTACATCTCGAGAACAGATTTGTTAAACAATGTTTTATTAGTTTCACAAATCTTAAATACATGCGTAGAATCATATTTCTTGGAAAATATTCAGAACCTTGTTAGGTTTATAATATATTCAAGAGCACGATTCTTTTCGCGCCTGAAGTGTGAATAATTTGGGTTTTTTCATAGTAGTCTAAATCCAACACAATTGCAATTAATTACTTACTAGATGGCACTAAGAACTAGAAGTTTACTGTTGCTCTTATAAAAGCACGCTACCTCAACCTATCTTGAGCTAGTTCTACCCAGTCCACCTCATTACACCCTATCCCTATCTTGAGCTAGTTATATCCAGTATACTTCATTAAACCATATTCCTATCATGAACTAGTTCTATCCATGCCTCACTAAACCCTATCCCTATCATGAGCTAGTTCTAACCAGTCCACCTTATTGCAGTTCTACTCTAATGTTACCCTCGCATCTGTGTTTAAGTCATTCCATTAGGTTTGCCAGACCGTAACCTGAACACTGTTTTAGTTTCTTCCATTCGTGACACATATCCTGACCACCGTAAATTTAAATACAACTAAAATATTATAAATTTTTTAAAAAACAATTTAACTTACTTTGTTACAAATTATTATGTTTAAAAAGAGCTAAATGATTAAAATAATATAATTTATAAAATCTTAGAAAATTACGTAACTTAAGGAGGGTGGTGACGGGAAATCTTACGAGCCCTTTTGAGGGAAAATAGGGGATATAAAACCATTAATAAGATCCTTAGATTATTTATTTATGGCCCCTTATCAGACTATTCATACGCCAAGTAAATCTAGCATGCCATGGAAAGTTCATCAGGATATATATAAAAAAAGAGCAATGCACTCTAATGTTTATAGTGTTTAATCTCAGCCTCATAAGGACATCCGTAAGACGATCGATTTCATTATTTTATAGCAAGGTCGTAAATGATATCCACTTTGAAAGATCTAAATATATGACATTAATGATGGTTTTTTTTACTACTATAGCTTTTAGTCCTGATGATAAAATGCACGCAAAAACCTGTTTATTTGAGATGGTTACAAAATAAACACGATAAATTCTTCCACTAAATGAATTGTATATAAAGCAAGTTGTCTTAAAATTATATTTTATCTGGACGGTATGTCTGAAAATATATGGTCCAAAAAGAAATTAGGATACTGGGGAGTAGAGGAGGCTACATAATGATGAGTAATCATCACAAGACAGTATTAGAATAACCAAGTCTTGAGATTATGATGGGCAGAATATGCAGAGTGAATGGGAGAATTTAAATCAGTGTTCCGGGTATTAATAATAATAATATTTAGCACCGCGTTTTACTACCCGTTCGGGTTATATGCTTTAAGTACTAATTACTCTAATGGATTAGGAATTGGGAAGGTTAAATTAGAGGAAGCGAAGCCGCATTTGCGTGGAGGGAGAGTGGAAAATCATTTAGGAAAAACCACCCCCAAGTTCACCCGACCGAGTTTCGAACCTCGATCTCCCCGTCCTCAAGCAGTCGAGCTCAACACGACAAGCGCGTTAGCCAACTACGCCACCGAGGTGGGTGTCCAAAAATAAATTAGGATACTGGGGAGTAGAGGAGGTTACATAATGATGAGTTATATTTCCTGTAATCATCACAAGACAGTATTAGAATATCCAAGTCTTGAGATTATGATGGGCAGAGCATGCAGAGTGAACGGGAGAATTTAAATCAGTGTTCAGGGTATTGAATGGCATACCGAATGGGAAGATATCATCGGGGAAAACCTAGATGCAGATGGGAGGATAGCATTCGAATGGATAAAAAAAGGAAATGGTATACAATGAGGTGGAATGGATAGAGCTAGTTCAAGATAGGGATAGGTGGCGTACTTTTGTAAGTGTGGTTATCAATTTTCACTTTCCTAATGTCATTGAGTACCATCCATGGTAGGAACTAATCTCCGAAAGGTCTTTTTTCCTACCAATATCCTACTATATATTAGATTTCTGGTAGGGGAAAAGGCCTTTCAGAAAACAATTCCTACCGTGAACAGACTTTAAGTTTGTTCGTTCATACATACCTAATCGCGCCGTTCCCTTACAGGGTAGGCAAGAAACTGTGCATGTAGCTAAATGATTATTAGCACCGCATCTTACTACCCGTTCGGGTTATACGCACTTACGCTAATGTGTAATGGTAGGGTGATTGTGAGATTGTGAAGGAAAGGTTTGGTAATCAGATAAATCTGTGCTGGGACCGAGGATTGAACCCCGGCCGCCAGCACAAAAGTCTGACACTTTACCCCTAGACCACCAGGTCACCAAATATAGCTAAAAAAAAAACAACTCCGTACTTAAGAGCGTGCATCACATACCAATCAAATCTACGATACAGTCGGCTAGAAATCTTAAATTTACACCAACACTAATGCACGTGGATAATTTCTGATCAAACATGAATGGAAATAAAAAGAGTTAATTAGAAGTTCCTAAGAAAGAACATTGATGTAATATTAAATTATATTTGGATGAAAAATGTATCAAAAAAGGTAATTTTTGATCGTTTTGTAATGGCTTTACAGATAAGAAGTGTACACAACTCTTAATTCGTCACCACGGAACTTTTCGAGTAAACATTCAAATACGAATGCACTGTACATATTTCTGGCACATTTTAGGTGTTTTCTTTTCCTTTTACTCCCATAATACCTCGCGCGCGTGCACATAAAACGAGCCGGGAGCTTATTTGGGCCTGCTATGTGGAACGCTTTTATTCCTTCTTTTAATTCGATCCACACTTACCTATCCTTTCATACTCCCTACGCTTCAACAGCATCCATACACCAAGCTATACATTTTCTTTTTATTCTTACAACTCTTTAATATTTCTCTTTTTTCACACACTCGTCGACCACATTTTAGTACAACGTGATGATAGGTGTGTTTTAAAGTGTGAAAGATTTGGTTTCAATTTGACTAATGGTTCATGGGGAAAATGCACTAAGCACTATGTTAGTGTGGAAAATATTTTTGGATTTATTAATTTTTTATTACTTTTTATGTTTACGATAATCTATAATATCCTAAATTATTTAGATCTTATCTGTTGCCAAACAAAATATTTTATTATCAACCATATTAGCTATGCAGATTTATTTTAAACACTTGTAGAGGGTCGATAACACTGACCTCTCTTAAGGAATACGCTATCGCAGACATTAGAGCCCTCAAATAAACCAGCATGGAAAATATGAGCATGTGGGCCTTAAGGAGCGATTGCTCTAAAACCATAGATTGTAAAGTGATTAGGTTATTTACTTTACAACCCTGGTTAGTAAAGTGATAAGGTTATTCGCTCTACAACCCTGGATATTCAAGTGATTAGGTTATTCGCTCTAAAACCCTGGATATTCAAGTGATAAGGTTATTTGATCTACAACCCTGGATATTCAAGTGATTAGGCTATTTGCTCTACAACCCTGGATAGTCAAGTGATAAGGTTATTTACTCTAAAACCCTGGATATTCAAGTGATAAGGTTATTTACTCTACAACCCTGGATAGTCAAGTGATAAGGTTATTTACTCTAAAACCCTGGATATTCAAGTGATAAGGTTATTTACTCTACAACCCTGGATAGTCAAGTGATAAGGTTATTTACTCTAAAACCCTGGATATTCAAGTGATAAGGTTATTTACTCTACAACCCTGGATAGTCAAGTGATAAGGTTATTTACTCTAAAACCCTGGATATTCAAGTGATAAGGTTATTTACTCTACAACCCTGGATAGTCAAGTGATAAGGTTATTTACTCTAAAACCCTGGATATTCAAGTGATAAGGTTATTTACTCTACAACCCTGGATAGTCAAGTGATAAGGTTATTTACTCTAAAACCCTGGATATTCAAGTGATAAGGTTATTTACTCTACAACCCTGGATAGTCAAGTGATAAGGTTATTTACTCTAAAACCCTGGATATTCAAGTGATAAGGTTATTTACTCTACAACCCTGGATAGTCAAGTGATAAGGTTATTTACTCTAAAACCCTGGATATTCAAGTGATAAGGTTATTTACTCTACAACCCTGGATAGTCAAGTGATAAGGTTATTTACTCTAAAACCCTGGATATTCAAGTGATAAGGTTATTTACTCTACAACCCTGGATAGTCAAGTGATAAGGTTATTTACTCTAAAACCCTGGATATTCAAGTGATAAGGTTATTTACTCTACAACCCTGGATAGTCAAGTGATAAGGTTATTTACTCTACAACCCTGGATAGTCAAGTGATAAGGTTATTTACTCTAAAACCCTGGATAGTCAAGTGATAAGGTTATTTACTCTACAACCCTGGATAGTCAAGTGATAAGGTTATTTACTCTACAACCCTGGATAGTCAAGTGATAAGGTTATTTACTCTACAACCCTGGATAGTCAAGTGATAAGGTTATTTACTCTAAAACCCTGGATAGTCAAGTTATTAGGCTATTCGCTCTACAACCCTGGATAGTCAAGTGATAAGGTTATTCGATCTACAACCCTAGATAGTAAAGTGATAAGGTTATTCGCTCTACAACCCTGGATAGTCAAGTGATTAGGTTATTCACTTTACAACCCTGGATAGTCAAGTGATTAGGTTATTCGCTCTACAACCCTGGATAATAAAGTGATTAGGGTTATTTGCTCTACAACCCTGGATAGTAAAGTGATTAGGTTATTTGCTCTACAACACTGGATATTCAAATGATAGGTTATTCGCTCTACAACCCTGGATAATAAAGTGATTAGGGTTATTTTCTCAACAAGCCTGGAAAGTAAAATGATACGTTTATTTGCTCTACAGCCCTGGATAGTCAAGTGATTAGGTTATTCGCTCAACAACTCTGGATATTAAAGTGATTAGGTTATTCGCTCTACAGCCCTGGATAATCAAGTGATTAGGTTATTCTCTCTACAACCCCGGATAGTCAAGTGATTAGGTTATTCGCTCTACAACCCTGGATATTAAAGTGATTAGGTTATTCGCCCTAGAACCCTGAATAGTCAAGTGAGGTCATTCAATCTTTGAACTACCATATCATTTAAAAGTCAATCCAACTTTATACTACTAAATAAATAATATCAATGTCATCTTACAACTACTATAGAAAGAGAGTCATGTGACGTCACATACCGAAGAAAGCCAACATGGCCGTCCTGTTCCTGGACGAGCCCAGACCATCCTGTCCCTTCATGAAGATCTGACTAAGCTTGCGAGGACTGGGTCGATTCTGACCAGCCATCATATAAACGCCATCCGCGTAGGCCGCCGGGGTCTTGCGGGTCAGGTGGTTGTCTGAAACACAAGCGCAAGAAGAGGTTTTATTCCCAGAAACTCAACACATTAGACGGTAAACACTTTATATTGAATTATCTGAAAGCTATCCTGTATTTAATAGAGGGAGTGTACCCGCATTTACGTGAAGGGAGAGTGTAAAACCATTTAGGAAAAAAAAAATCAGTACACCCGACAGAGATTCTGAGCCCGATCTCCCAATAAACACACACCCTACTCATTTAGTATTATTATTATTATTATTATTAGCACCGCGTCTTACTACCCGTTCGGGTTATACGCACTTACGCTAATGTGTAATGGTATGGCGATTGCGATATGAAATGGAAGACCTACAGTTTAACGTGGAATCCGAACCACGGTGGAGGCCTGGCATTCCCCACATTCACAAGATGTCTTGTCAGAGGTGAAGGAAGGGTTTGGTAATCAGATAAATCCGTGCCGTGACCGAGGATTGAACCCCGGCCGCCAGCATAGAAGTCCGACACCTTACCCCTAGACCGCCAGGTCACCCTTACTCATTTAAGTGGCCACATGGTCTAAGGCGTAACTCTCGTAATATACTAGGATTTCTATTACGAGAGATCGGGTTTCGAATCCTGATAAGGCGTACCGGGAAGGATTTTTCCTAAATGGCTTTCCACGCAAATGCAGATACATTCTCTTTGAATTAAATTTTTCCTAATCCTTAACACATTAGCCTATTTAGTAGGCCACACGTGCGTATACCACAAACTGGTAGTAAGACGCGTTGCAAAAAAAAAAAAAAATTGCACAATGTGAGTCTAACACCAACGCCCGTAGCCACCAGTGCAAGTCACAATATCACATGGAAGTAGGTTCACGCAGATAATTAATATCCTTAACTCACAGATTTACACTTTTCTTCACGAGTTAATTAAATTCCTTCTCGTACTTTCACAGGTTTCCTAATTAAGAATGAAGGAACAAACAAAACCAGTGTCAAATTCTTTTACATAATCAGTAACCTCTCTCTCTCTCTCTTTTTATGCAAGAGAATTACCTAATGAGTGACGAATACGTGGTTTCCCTATGAAAATATTGGACTAACTGTTTTGCACAATTTGTTTGGAAATGACCAGTGCCGATGTGAATCACCAGCCAATACAATCTCGGCCCCATGATGCACTTTGTTTGAACTACGAAGTTGTGGGACGTTCCGTGAGAATGTTTGCCCAAGACATGACTCTCGTAACCTGAAGGACAGCATTATCGACTCTCAATGAGATCATTGGAAATGCCCTCTCTCTCAGTTTACAATCACGACACTCTCTACTTGGTGATATCGAAGCTACAGTAGCCCCGTGGCTTCTTTGGTGCTGACTGACAGCTCACAGCTGACTTCTGACAGTCAACATTTAGGTAAAATACCTAAATTTTGACCGTCGGAAGTGAAAGTTGCTAAACACATGTTTTTGCAGATCATATGGTTCGGCGTAGAGATACATAATATGGTCTAGTAACTTTTCAAAGCCTTTAGCCGTCAGCTGTGAGCTGTCAGTCAGCACCAAAGAAGCCATGGGGCTACTGTATTTGACGAGGATGGTAGCACACAGGGGTGGGGTCGTAGATTTAGCAGTGCCGGAAAGCAAGGCACGTACCTACCACAAACTTGGAAATGGGGGAGGGAGGGGCTGGCGTGGGCGAAAATTTTTCACAAACATAAATGTCTCTAGAAACTATACGAAGCATTTTTTAATAGTTACTAAGGCATAAACTTACTTAGCGCATTTCTAATAAGATTCCAATAATTTTCATAAAACACAGTAAATTTCAATAGAATTTATTGATTTATATATAGTATGAAAAAAAGTTTTAACATAATATTGATATAAACTCAATTAGTTAACTTATAATTGCATAGTATAACACTTTACTAAATATATATATAATATTTTCCCATGAAAAACCGTGCTGGAACGGCGTTCCCGCTCCACTACACCCCTGGTTGCACCCTAATTTGACGAACTTGAGATGGGATGACGAGAGAAAAGGCGATAGTGTTTACAGTTTTTATGGCAAAACCTATTTTTTTGCCAAAATAAATAAAATATTGCTCCAGTAGAAACAAAGAGTTTAATTTTCTTCACATCTTGATTTCAACAATTCCTGAATATCTGTCATGAACATGGTAGCATTATCTAAAAAACCTTTTTAAATAAAGATTAAAATTGTCATTAAATTCCAGATCATCCTTAACAGGTATTCAAGAATTTTTTAGGTCACCATGTGAAGAAAATTAAATTCTATGTTTGTACTGAAGAGATATTTTATTTATTTTGTCCAGAAAAAAGGTTTTGCCATAAAAATTACAAAAAACACTGGTCTTTTCTCGCGTACTCTTCCCTCCCTCCTCAAGCACACTAGACCCTGTCCCACCTAGACGATAATGTATGAAGCTGAAAGATATAGAATAAAATGAACAGTTTATTCTGTAATGCCTCTAGTTTATCTGCTGATAACACTTCCCCCTCTTTCTCTGACGAGTATACACACTCACTCTACTTGTGCCTGGACCGTAATAACTTAAAATTTGAAAATTTTACTTTTTTTTTTTGCTTCCTAATATAGAAGAAATTTGATCCCCAGAACTTTTTTTTTTAATACTTTCAGGCAGGAGGATTTTTACAGGCCATTTCTTGAGTACACCAATTAATAGCTTAAATAAATTAACAGTTATCCACAAAATGATTGAAAATGCCGTAACCAAGCGGTTGTGAACATGTTTGACAAAGCATGTTCGAGCTGTCAAAAATTTTAGGAGAAAATTTTTGCGTGCCCATAGGATTAATTTTGAGTAGTAAAATTGTATCTTGGGGTCGTTAACAATTTATTATTGTATATCATTATAATGTTATTATAAATTATAACTATATATCATAGCTACATATTATTTTCGTAATAATTGTACTGCCAAAATCGGTAACATAAGTTTAAGAAATTAGTTTTGGCGATGCTTTTGAATTAGGCCTAATATAGTTAGGAAAGGATTTAAAATCCCATGTAATTTCTGACTAGACCTTAACAAGAGACAAAAATACTGACAATATGTTTATATGAACATTTAAGGAAGCCCGCTTCCATGGTCGAATGGTCTAAGGCGTCACTCTCGTGTTGGAATGATCTACAGATGACAGAGAGATTGATATTCTAATACTGGCTGGGTCTACTAAGGTTGATTTTTCCTAAATGGTTTTCCATTCTCCCTCCACGCAAATGTGTGTACACTTCATATATATATATATATATATATAGCTTTCCTAATCCCTAAGCCCATTAGTATAATTATTACATAAGCGCATGACCCGAATGGGTAGTAAGACGTGGTGCTAAAAAACCTGCCTTCCTCATCACTACCTACAGTAGCCCCATGACTTCTTTGGTGCTGACTGAAAGCTTTGAAAAGTTACCAGACTGAATTATGTATCCCTACGCCGAACCATATTATCAGCAAACACATGTGTTTAGCAGGTGTCACTTCTGATAGTCAAAATTTAGGTATATACCTAAATGTTGACTGTCAGAAGTCAGCTGTGAGCTGTCAGTCAGCACCAAAGAAGCCACGGGGCTACTGTAATTAGAGTAATGATCATATATGCATACAACCTGAACAGATGGTAAATAAGATATGGTAATAGAATAGTAATATTAATATTTAAGAAGGTTTCTTTCTACTTTACTTATTCGAGCAAAAAAAAAAAGTACTGCAAAACAAATCTTTCCGTGGCCATAAGTTCGTCAGATCTGCCCTATCCTAACGCAATAACTCAATTTGGTAGCCACCAAACGGGCACACCCAGATCCAGGAGCTATATCATCTCAACTAACATCTAATCTCCAAACCCGAGTACCCATCAACAAGCACCAGACAAACCAGTGTGCCTTCAGGTGATATATTCATCAACTTGTAGGATGGGATCAGAGTAGAACTGAAATAACAGAACAATTACTTTATAAGAAAATGATAAATGTGTCTCACGCTGTGTGACTATGTATCTGGTTGTCGTTATAACTTGATAGGCAGTCAAATACATCCAGTAGCCAGCCATTAGCTCCTCCGACTCAAAGGCGAGGCCTTTACCGAAGTGAAGACCTCCTGCTACGTAAATAACTCTTCGCACACCAGATAACTCAACATATAAGTGGATAACTTCAAACCAGTTGCTGTATTTATCACATATAAGTGATACTTTTGGAACAAAGTGATATTTCAACACACAATCGGATAACTTCAAACCAGTTGCTGTATTTATCACATATAAGTGATACGTTTGGAACAAAGTGATATTTCAACACACAAGCGGATAACTTCAAACCAGTTGCTGTATTTATCATATATAAGTGATATTTTTTGGAACAAAGTGATATTTCTAAAATAATTTCGCGTTAAAGTGAAGGCGTAGGGGAAGCAAGTAAAGGGAAGTGTTTTTTAAGTATCAAAAAAATATTTTTTTCGAAATAAATAAAATATTGAGTTTAATTTTCTGCACATGATGATAACAGTTATTGAATATTTGTCATAGGCACAAATGGCGTTTGATGAAAGAAACTTTTTAAATGAAGAGGAAATATTTTTATTAAATTCTAGGATACCATTGACAGATATTCAAGAAATTTTAATATCACCATGTTAAGGAAATTAAACTATTATGTTTATACTTGACAATATTTCATTTGTTTTGGCCCCCCTCAAAAAAGGTTTTGCTCTAAAAACTGCAAAAACACTGCCATTAAATCGTATTCCCTACACTCCCACCTTAAAGAAGAGTCATTAGTGTCTAGTAAAGGCACTTGTGGTGAGATCATAAATACCCATACCATGCCTGTGTATTCTAGGTCAATTATTCCCTATAGACAGCCCACGGGTCTTATAAAGGACCCAGGGGGGGGGGGCGGAATATGACATATACCTCTTAACTATAATCTAAAATGCTTTTTATAGGTCTTATGATTGTCTAACAGATGGCAGCACTAGCCCAATTTAAATTTGACAGAGACCTTTTTTTATTATAATATAAATTTAGAAAGGTTTCATGATTGTCTAACAGATGGCAGCACTAACTCAATTTAAATTACAGAGACCTTTTTTTATTATAATATAAATTTTGAAAGGTTTCATGATTGTCTAACAGATGGCAGCACTAACTCAATTTAAATATGACAGAGACCTCTTTTAATTATAATATAAATTTTTAAAGGTTTCATGATTGTCTAACAGATGGCAGCACTCACTCAATTTAAATATGACAGATACCTCTTTTAACTATAATATAAATTTATAAAGGTTTCATGATTGTCTAACGAAAGGCAGCACTAACTCAATTTTAGTTAAAATTGAAATTAACCCCCTTCAAATATTCAAGAAATCTAGATAATACTATAAATAGTTAACTTAAGTACACATTAAGCGTATAACCCGAACGGGTAGTAAGGTGCGGTACTAAATAATAATAATAATAAGTACACATTGAAGCAACATAATATATTCTTCTTTTTTTTTTTGCTTCTTATAAAAACTTCAAAAATACTGACTTGAAATCGCTTTCCATTCCACCACTCTTTAAGGTGGGATGAAAGGGGACGCGAGAAAAGATCAGAGTTTTTAGGGCAATTTTTTTTTGTCAAAAATAAATAAAATATTGCTCCTGAAGAAACATTTAGTTTACTTTTATTCGCCTGGTGATATCAACAGGTGGTTGAACGTTTGTCATAAGACATAGCAGCATTAGATGACAAACTTTAAATGAAGAGAAAAAGTAGTAATTAAATTCCAGGACACCTTTGACAGATATTCAAGAAATTTTTAGGTCAACACGTGAATAAAATTAAACACTTTTGTTTGTACTGGAGCAATAGTTTATTTATTTTAGCCAAAAAAAATGTGTTGCCGCTAAAAACTGCATACACACTGGCCTTGTCTCGCACCCCCTTCCATCTTACCTTGACGAGTCCTTGAAATTGAAGCATCCCATCATGACTTGGAGAGCTCTAGTAAATTACACTACCTATCTGATGAGTGTCGGCATGCGAGCGAGCGCGCGCACACACACACACACACACACACACACACACTAGTGTAAGGAACTTTCACCCACTTCTAATACCTCGGTATCCTGTTGAGCGACTTCCATGCTATGCCAAGGCCAGAATTAAACCATATCTGATAATGATTGCATACGTAGACAACCCAGTGCGGAAATCCAACTGGCATGAATAACTGCCACGATACATGAGGCCAACTCCAAGACCAATGGTCCCTGGTTCGTCTCCAAATTGTCTCTAGAATTTTACACTAAGCTGGGAGTGTAGAGTACGCGAGAAATTCTGTTTCAACAGGTTTTTTTTAAATAGCAAAACAATTTTTTTTTGTACAAAATTAAAAAAAATCCTTTAGATGAAGCATAAGAGTTAAATTTTCTTTACACGATGATATCAACAGTTGTTTAACATCTGTCAAGATGAGAAACTTTTTTTAAACGAATTGAAAAAGTGATAATTAAATTCCAGAACACTCTGGACAGATATTCAACAACTTTCGATATCACTATTTGAAGAAAATTAAACAATGTTTCTGCTGGAAATATTTTTTATTTCTTTTCACAAAATAAAAGGTTTGAGAAAAAAAACACTAAAAAACAGCCTTTTTCTCCCGCGTCCCTTACGCTCCCAGCTTAAGGAAGGTTTCATCCTTTTACTCATATATACCGCTAAGTTTAAGAAGCAACTTATAATCAGTGTCTTGATTAAACGCTGCGTTTATAAACCTCACAACACGTTCTAAAAATATATGTTTGAGTCTAAGTCTTCTCCCGGACCCGCCTCGGTGGCGTAGTTGACTAACGCACTTGTCGTGTTGAGCTGCTCGATTGCTGAGGACGGGGAGATCGAGGTTCGAATCTCGGTCGGGTGAACTGGGGTTGTTTTTCCTAAATGGTTTTCCACTCTCCCTCCACGCAAATGCGGGCTCACTTCCTCTAATTCAACCATCCAAATTCTTAATCCATTAGAGTAATTAATACATAAAGCGTATAACCCGAACGGGTAGTAAGACGCGGTGCAAATATTATTATTATTATTATCTAAGTCTTCTCAATGGTCTCTTTCCATTAAGTTTGCTACTCTTCTATTAGCGCTACATGTCCTGTCTAACGCAACCTGCGAAGATTTTAGTACCTTAACAATATCTGGTGATGAGCACAGGGTATGTAAATCATCATTATGTAGCCTCCTCTTCCCTAAATTATCTTTGCACCATTATTTAAGAAATATTGTTACTGACTATTTTGTTCTCGAACACACAAAGTTTCAAACACCTAATAATCTAATATTATATTTTAGCTATAAGTATTAGCAAATTTATAACGAGTATGGATTGTTCTTGAATGTTTGTGCAAGCGTTATCAAGACATCTCCGTGAAAACCTGAAATTTCTCACATTTTATGGAAAATATTTTGTAAATCTATAATTAGTGAAAAAAATAATAAATTACTTTTAGTTTATTTTGATAATTTTTAATATATTTAGTTATGATTCCCAAATTACACACTTTGGGGGCCGCATAGTCTAAAGCGTCACTCTCACAATATACTGAACTTAAGATGACGATGAAATCGGAGTTCGAATCCCGATTGGGTTTAATGATAAAAAAAAATTCCTACATGATTTTCCACCCTGCCTCTAAATTCAAACTTCCTTATATCTTATACACTATCGTAATTAGTACACACGCGTAGCCCGAATGGGTAGTAAGACGTTGTGCTAAAAATATCATAAATTAATATAAATTTAAGCCAAACTTATGTTCATGTTATTATTAATTTAACTTATTATAATTAAACGATTTAAAAAAAATCCGATAGTAATTAATCCTATCATTAAATTTATGAATTAAAAAAATCAATAAAAGCAATATATTTATATATTAAAAGCGGTAGTTTCAAGGAAATTGCAGTTTTCGTGATATTTCGGTTTTTAAACTGAAATAGGATAGCCTAAAAGATATTGCGAACCTTTGTCTAAGACATGACCTCCAAGTCCGAGCTCCGAGTTTCAAAATTACGTGAGTGTACACACCATCCTGTTTCATGCCCGTGAGATTACGGCAGTGCCCACACCATCCTGTTTCATGCCCGTGAGATTACGTGAGTGTCCACACCATCCTGTTTCATGCCCGTGAGATTACGTGAGTGTACACACCATCCTGTTTCATGCCCGTGAGATTACGTGAGTGCCCACACCATCCTGTTTCATGCCCGTGAGATTACGGCCGTAGATCATGCTCCAGTTAGGTAGCCAAAGATAGGGTCGACCACTCGTGACCGTGGATTAGACAAGGCCACCGTATACCTAGCACAGCTACAACACTTATATATTCCTATAAGACTTGAGGTGTATTAACCTCCAATATTTGTGAAATTGCGTCATCCGCTCAAAGGAAACAGCCGCACAGCTCACATTGTTCATAAAAAAATATATATTGTACCGTGCTTTGGGCTGGGAAGGGATAATTTACAATTATTTGTTGCCCTGCAGAATTAAGTAATAGTCTAATTTTAATATAAAAAGCCTTATAGAAAACATAAATTCATTTCTTTGCGGTTAAAATTTATTTTATTATTTTATTGGTCCTATTTTATTATTATTTAATTATTGATATATCTATCAATAGTGACAGTTGCAAACAATATAACTTGACGCACGAACGTCAGTTGAGGGGACACGACCCCATTTCCCCTTAGCCCTAGTTTTTATTTTGTTCATAAAATAAAAGTTCTCGTTAGGATTATTATTGTTATTATTATTATTGTTATTATTGTTATTATTATTATTATTATTAGCGCCGCGTCTTACTACCCGTTCGGGTTATACGCACTTACGCTAATGTGTAATGGTAGGATGATTGTGAGATGAAATGGAGGACCTACAGTTTAACGTGGGATCCGAACCACGGTGGAGGCCTTGCATTCCCCACATTCACAAGATGTCTTGTCAGAGGTGAAGGAAGGGTTTGATAATCAGATAAATCTTTGCCGGGACCGAGGATTGAACCCCGGCCGCCAGCACAGAAGTCTGACACCTTAACCTTAGACCACCAGGTCGCCTTCTCGTTAGGAGAAATGCTTTAATGACTAAAGTAACTTTCTATTTTACTTATATAATTAATTTAGTTATCATATTATTCCTCTTATTAACTTGCCATGAAATAATTGATTTTCTAATTAATAATGAAAATAGCTTCGTTCTGTCTCACCCCCTAACCCCCCTCTAAAGCAATTAAAGAATTTACGACTAGACACATAAATACGTGAAAGTTAATCTTTTAGCTTTTCCAGCCGTCATCTCGCCGTCTAGAAGCCATTAATATGAAAATTGAACTGTAAATTCAATTCACCGTAGGAATTGACTTCTGAAAGGCCTTTTTCCCTACCATAAATCTACTATATAGTAGGATATTTGAAGGAAAAAGGACCTTTCAGAGAGTAATTCCTACGGTGAATGGAATTTACCAGCAACAGCCTTCTCTTATGCTAAGAAAGGACTTTTACTTGCCAATGGCGACAAGTTACGAATAAACTATCTCAATTTGACCATACCACTTTATACACACATCTTAGCACCAGGAACCTTAGCGTATGTCTACGAAAGAGTAAGCCAGTCTGCTCGTCGTGGACTGATCCGACCGTATGTTTAGAAATTTCAATCAAGTATGTTAGTTAAATAATTACAATAGCGGGAAAGATATTAATTATAGCACCCTTCACATAGTCTTCGATCAAGAATAACTTTCTTACAAATGTTAAACGGTACAGTACATATATATTAAGAGTCTATTTTACCCACTTCATTGGCTGCATGGTCTAAGGCGCTATTCTCGCAATAAACTAGACTGCCGATGACGTGTAGATCGTCGTTCAATCCCCGTCAGTTGTACTTTGAATGTTTTCCCCTAAATGGTTTCCCAATCTCTCCACACAATTATTATTATTATTATTATTATTA
>CABFOW010004613.1:0-17393 GCA_902141385.1 Timema californicum | reverse complement strand
TTTTATGGTAGAGTCTTTGATGATTCTTCAATATGTGTGTTGAAAATAATAATGCGGGGGGGAGGGGGGGAGGGGGGGAAGGGTGTATTGGTTAATATCTTGGGTCTACTCTATAAAAGGAGTGGCCGGAAAATCGTGAACTACCTCAATAAAAAGTAAAACTTCATGATTATAGAAAGGTTTATATCCACCTTCCGTTAATGATTGAGTAAGGCAGTTAAGGTGGGGGGTGTAGGGCAATGCGAATTTAGGGAATATTTCTTGCAATTTTTTTTATAGCTAAAACATATTTTTTGGTCAGAATAAATCAAATATTGCTTCAGTAGAATTATATAGTTTGATATTCTTCACGTGGTTACATCAACAATTGTTGAATATCTGTCGAGGGTGTCCTGGAATTCAATGATAACTTTTTAAGTGAAGATAAAAAGTTATCATCTAATGCCTTTTTGCTCATGACAAATAATACTAAACAACTGTTGATATCAGCATATGAATAAAATTACAAACTATATTTCTTATAGAGCAATATCTTATTCATTTTGTAAAAAAAGTTTTGCAATACAACCTGCAAAAAATTCTGCCCTTAGCTCACGTCCGCTACAATACCACCGTAATTGCCCACACCACTGGACAGACAGTCCAGTTTGTTGGTGACTGGGAGGTTAAAGCCGGTTTAATGAGGTGGGTTTTCCACTCTCCTTCCATACAAATGTCGGTACGCTTCTCCAAATACTATTCCTTACCGCACATAATATATGCGTCTAATCCAACTTGGTAATAAGAAGCGTAGAACGAAGAATTAATCAATTGATAAGACTTACTTATACTTATGCGTAATAACGACTCGCTTTGCTCCGCCCCCAAACCTCCGATGGGGTTTCTCTGCAAGTGGATATAAACTAATGTACAGTAGCCCCGTGGCTTCTTTGGTGCTGACTGACAACTCATAGCTGACTTCAGACAGTCAATATTTAGGTATATACCTAAATGTTGAATGTCAGAAGTCACAGCTGCTAAACACATGTTTTTGCCGATCATATGGTTCGGCGTAGGGATACATAGTTTGGTGTGGTAACTTTTCAAAGCTGTCAGTCAGCACCAAAGAAGCCATGGGGCTACTGTAATTCCAGAGCCGGTTTTTTGATAGGTCTTACCGTTTAGCCACAAAGAAAGGTCCGCACCGACTTAAAAGTTGCTCCACCATTTTGAATTTTTTTGGAGACGAAAAATTAAAATTATTAACTTTTTAGAATTTTACCGTCGGTTACAAGCTAGAAGCTATAAGTTTGCCAAATTTCAAGTTTCTAGCTCATCTGGAAATGGGTAAACATTAATGTCAGTTAGTGAGTCAGCCATGTGGCTTTATAGTGTGTGTGTGTGTGTGTGTGTGTGTGTATGTGTATGTGTATGTGTGTGTGTGTGTATATATATCCTATATAATATTAAATGTTTTGTGTCACTTAAATCATTTTTCCAGCGAGTTTTAACGGGGACGTATTTATATAACTAAGAGCTCTATCATCTTTGAAGCAATCACCTTGGTAATTAAGAGCCATAGGTTTAAACTGTTTTTATGGTAACCTAACCTAGCTTTCATCCTTTCTAAATGGCAAGGAGGAAAGATTATGTGTTAATTGCAAAGGTATTGGCCTACAGCTTCTACTTAATACAGTAAGTTGGGATGGAATAGATCGCAGATTTAGGGACGTAAATTTTCGGTGAAGGCTAAGCGACGAAGATAAATGGCTGTGAAATAAATAAAATGGGTTTTTAATAATCTAGTATATTCTCAGTAAATTTTAAACTTCAATTTTTTTTTTAAATTGTTAAGATATAATTTAGTAGCTTTTAAAGTTAAAAAATATTAAGTTTGTGTCAAATGAGATAAGGTAAATTATTATAGAAAAAGAAAGTGTGAAAGACAATTTATTTTTTTGATTACAAAATACATTGTCCTAACACTTTCGCTCAGTCAGTAGCGTGTCTGCTTAATCAGATAAGGATCCGGGTTGGATTCTCGGTATGGCCTTGAATTGTATCCTTATTAAAATTGGAATTTGTCCTTTTCACATTGATGGATTAACAGCCGGGGGACTGGATGTTGTGTCTGTTCCAGATTTATGTTTGTTTATAAGTCATGTGCGGATGTAATCAGTTGGTTTAGAAAGTGCACGTTAAATACTTCAAATATTATTAGTATTAAAATGTTTTGTTTTAAGACTGTGAAACCTCAAACGACACAACTAAGGGAAAAGTTAAATATTCCAGGAGGTTTAGTAATTAAATATTTGTAGTTTTTAAGGACAGAAAAGATGGGTCGCATGAATAATAATGATGGTGTTTAATAAGTTCGAAGTAATTGACCTGGCGGTCTAGGGTAAGGTGTCAGTCTTCTGTACTGGCGGTCGGGGTTCAATCCTCGGTCCCAGCAAAGATTTATCTGATTACCAAACCCTTCCTTCACCTCTAACAAGACATCTTGTGAATGTGGGGAATGCCAAGCCTCCACCGTGGTTCGGATTCCACGTTAAACTGTAGGTCCTCCATTTCATCTCACAATCACCCGACCATTACACATAAGCGTAAGTGCGTATAACCCGAACGGGTAGTAAGACGCGGTGCTAAAAAAATGTCTCTATCATCTTGAAAACATTGTAAATGCGTATGTTTTCTTGAAATTGAACTTTACCCACATTCCCTTCTATTCCAACCCACCTCCACCCCCTCTCTACGGCTGTTTTTAACTATTTATTATCTTCTAGAGATTCACCATTAATTTGTAGGCGCAACTAAACGAGTACGATAATTTATAAATTACTGCGAACAAGATATCATCTGACTTTTTAATTTTTTATCGGGTTCAAATGTTTAGGAACAACTAATTTAACGAGCAGTGACGATATTAGAATGGAGATTAGGAAAATAAAGCAGTCGGTGAGTGCACACGCTCTCACCCAGTCGGTAAGTTGTCATCTCACCTGCTCTCAAGGAATGTACAACTCGTAATATACAATACGATAATCTCACCTGCTCTCAAGGAATGTACAACTCGTAATATACAATACGATAATCTCACCTGCTCTCAAGGAATGTACAACTCGGAATATACAATACGATAATCTCACCTGCTCTCAAGGAATGTACAACTCGGAATATACAATACGATAATCTCACCTGCTCTCAAGGAATGTACAACTCGGAATATACAATACGATAATCTCACCTGCTCTCAAGGAATGTACAACTCGGAATATACAATACGATAATCTCACCTGCTCTCAAGGAATGTACAACTCGGAATATACAATACGATAATCTCACCTGCTCTCAAGGAATGTACAACTCGGAATATACAATACGATAATCTCACCTGCTCTCAAGGAATGTACAACTCGGAATTTACAATACCATAATCTCACCGGTTGTTTTCTATGGGTGTGAAACGTGATCTCTTACCTTGAATGACGAAAACAAATTGAGGGTGTTCGAAAACAAGGTGTTTAGGAAGATGTTTGGTCCAAAAAAAATGATAGAATACTGGGAAGTGGAGGAGGTTATTAAATTATGAGTTATATTAGTAAGAGGCCATTGAAAAGACTTAGACGCAGATAAGGATAGGATGTAATGAGGTGGACTGGATAGAACTAGCTCAAGATAAGGATAGGGTGAAATGAGGTAGACTGGATATAACTAACTTAAGATAAGGAAAGGGTGTAATGGGGTGGACTGGATAGAACTAGCTTAAGATAGAGATAGGGTGTAATGAGGTGGACTGGATAGAACTAGCTTAAGATAGGGTTAGGGTGTAATGAGGTGGACTGGATATAAATAGCTCAAGATAGGATTAGGTTGTAATGAGGTGGACTGTATAGAACTAGCTCAAGATAGGGATAAGTTGTAATGAGATGGACTGGATAGAACTAGCTCAAGATAGGGTTAGGGTGTAATGAGGTGGACTGGATAGAACTAGCTTAAGATAGGGTTAGGGTGTAATGAGGTGGACTGGATATAACTAGCTCAAGATAGGGTTAGGGTGTAATGAGATGGACTGGATAGAACTAGCTCAAGATAGGGATAAGGTGTAATGAGATGGACTGGATAGAACTAGCTCAAGATAAGGATAGGGTGTAATGAGGTGGACTGGATATAGCTAGCTTAAGATAGGGTTAGGGTGTAATGAGGTGGACTGGATATAACAAGCTCAACATAGGGATATGTGGGGTACTTTAAGTTCCCACAGTGAACTTTCGATCTTATAACGTCGCAGAGTAATGCATAAGTTAAATGAGGAATATAGTTTAAAAATCAAAATATTAACTTTGGTTCCAGGCCAACAATACCACTTCAGATTAATTTTTAAAATTATATATATAAAGCACTCCCTACTAAATAACCGGTTCTTAGCATTAATATAACGCGGAGTGACATTTGGTTTATCTTTTAACAGCAGCTAAAAACCACTTAGCGGATTAATATATAGTATTAAAGTAGATATTTTAACATTTCATAACCGTTTAACATTTTGATCGCTTGAAGATAAAAGTATTGTGATCGTAAAAAAAACTAAAACTTAGAGATTTTTTTAAATGTCTACGTTTCATGACGCCCTGAAATCGAAAAAGGTTTTTTTGGAGTTGCCTTTAGGTCTGTCCGCCTACATTTCGGCCTAGAGACAAAACCATTTTACCAATCGTTCTAAAACTTGTTATCTAGGGTTTTCATAAGGTCATGTCAAGAGATTTTGGAATTATATATCTAACCTTAAAATTAAGGGTAGTTTCTTAAGGGGGGGGAAAGAGATTTTCTCAAAATACGCTTTTACGGTCTTAGTTAAATGTTGTATCTCGACACTGTTTAACATTACAAACAAAATGGCGATTTCCGTTTTTCCATCAAAAGGAGTTGAAATTTTCAACTTTTTATCATATCTCCGTAACTATATGAGATAAAAAATAACATCATTGTAAATATGTAGTACTAGTAAATATAAAATTATTTTTATTTGAAATATTATACTACTATACAGCCACATGGCTGACTCACTCACTGACATTAATGTTTACCCACTTCCAGATGAGCTAGAAACTTGAAATTCGACAAACTTAATAGCTTATAGCCTGTGACTAACGCGAAAATTACAAAAAGTAAAAAAAAAAAATTAGCCCCCGAAAAAAATTCAAAATGTTGGAGCAACTTTAAAGTCGGTGCGGACCCTTCTTTGGAGGTCTCTTGTGGCTAAACGGTAAGACCTATCAAAAAACTGCTCTGGAACTACATTATCTTACATCCACTTGAAAAGAAAACCCACTTGGGGCTTGGGGGTGGATCCCCCAACGAGCAAAGCGAGTATTTTCTTAAAATCAATAGTTTATTTGCTATGAGAAAACATATATATTTCTATGGAGTTATTTGAAATATGAACTTGTATTAGTATGCTCCTTTGTGTATATAGAGGCGCGTCATTACTCAATGTTTCTGTAACAATGTATATTATTTCATCTATGCTATTTGGTGGAGTGTTTTTGCAACAATATAAATTATTTAGTTTTCAAAATCTTAAAGAGCTTTTAGTAAATGTATCTATTTTAAGATTTAAGAGAGAGAAAATCTGTGTGGTGCACCATACCATTTATTTTCTTATATTGGTTACACAACTGTGAAAACTAACTATATTTGAACACACATTAGTATAAAGTGAATACTATTTTAAGAATGAGTGACCCACGTAGGCGGGCAGTCGATTAAAATATGCCAGTCTAGTATTTTTCTAATTTGCCGGTGACTGAGAGGTCGGAATTAAAATACTGGTTAGGTATACCAAGGTTTTTGGGTCTTAAAATGATTTACCAATCAATCTCCATTTACGAACATTTTAACATGATTCCTTTAGATTCTACATTCCCGTATATATATATATATATATATATATATATATGTGTGTGTGTGTGTGAGAGAGAGACCCTCTTCGGTGGCCACATGGTCCAATACGCTACTCTCACATTAAGCTAGACTGACGATGACGGGGAGATCGGGGTTCGAAACTTGGTCGGATGAACTGAGGGTGGTTTTCCATTAATCTTTTTCCATTCTCCCTCCACGCAAATACAGGTGCACTTCCTCTAAGTTAAACCTTATATTATTATTATTAGCACCGCGTCTTACTACCCGTTCAGATTATACTCACTTACGCTAACGTGTAATGGTAGGGTGATTGTGAGATGAAATGGAGGACCTACAGTTTAACGTGGAATCCGAATCCACGGTGGAGGCCTGGCATTCCCCACATTCACAAGATGTCTTGTCAGAGGTGAAGGAAGGGGTTTGGTAATCAGATAAATCCATGCCGGGACCGAGGATTGAACCCCGGCCGCCAGGACAGAAGTCTGACACCTTACCCCTAGACCACTAGGTCACCTTAAACCTTATAGAACGTTAGTGTAATTAGTAGGCCTACATAGGTGTACAACCCGAACAGGTAGTAAGATGTGGTGCCTGAAAAATATTAAGACATGGCATCATTTACAAATATAGGGCTCACATATTTAAATCATATCGTTAGCAATTTAATGACCAGAAAAAAATACCTTAACCTACTCTAAAAATTTTCTCACGCTGTCCCGTAGATGGAATAAGACTCTTTGTGTGGGAAATATAATAATGAAACCTGCTTGTCTTAACGCCTAGGGTGGCGCATTGAGAATTCAATTGTTTTTCACGAAGCTTGATTTAACGCGTGCTCTAAGCGCCTTAATTAATTCATATTCAGTGATGTAATTCAAATTATAGTAGTTATAAAATTACATGAGCCCTTCGTACTTTAATTTATTTTTTAAAAATTGCCTATTTAATGTGCTACGAGAACGAAATGATATTGAACTCTTAATATTATTTTAGTTTAAAAAAATAATTAGTACTACCCGTGTCGTTGGATACGTAGACTAAGACGTTAATAACTTCTGGTCTGTTTTGCTAATGATAGGAGTTCTGGGACTTGAATCCCCCCCAGTCTGTATTTAAAGTGGTTTTACATGAATGGTTTTCTTTCCTTCTCACAAGCAAGAACTATTGAGATTAATGTGTGTAGAAACTTAAAACTAGAATGTTTATATCAGAGAATTATATTTTATTTATTTATGCCATAAAATAAGTTATAAAATATGCAAAAATACAGACTTTAAATAACGTTACCTTCCACTCCCACCTTAAAAGCCAATATTGCTTTTTTAAATAAGATTTTAAAATAAGAGTATTTTCCAACATTTATTTAATAACTTGGTGTGACCTGGTGGTCTAGGGGTAAGGTGTCAGACTTCTATGCTGGTGGCCGGGGTTCAATCCTCGGTCGCGGCACAGATTTATCTGATTACCAAACCCTTCCTTCACCTCTGACAAGACATCTTGTGAATGTGGGGAGTGCCAGGCCTCCACCGTGGTTCGGATTCCACGTTAAAACTGTAGGTCCTCCATTTCATCTCACAATCACCCTATCATTACACATTAGCGTAAGTGCGTATAACCCGAACGGGTAGTAAGACGTGGTGTTAATAATAATAACTTGGTTATTTCTAACACCCCATCTTGTAAACCGTTCAGGTTGTATTCAAATATAATTAGGTTTTGTGATAGGGACGAGGTTGAATTTAGACGAAGTGTACCCATACATTGTTAGGACAATCAAGTCTCAGAGAATAGGGTGGACAGGACATGCAGTGTGAATGGAAGATCCTAGAAGAGTTCTCAGGGTATTATTGACTGGGAAACCCAATGGGAAGATCTAGACGTGGACGGTAGGATAACATTAGAATGGACCTGGAAGAGATAAGGTGTAATGAGGGGGACTGGATAGAACTAACTCAAAATAGGGATATGGTGTAATGAGGTGGACTGGATAAAACTAACTCAAGATGGGGATAGGGTATAATGAGGTGGACTGGATAAAACTAGCTCAAGGTAGGGATAGAGTGTAATAAGGTGGACTGGGTAGAACTATCTCAAAATAATTATAGGTGGCGTACTTTGACAATGAGCTTTCGAGTTCCTAATGCCATGCCCACATTTTCGTTAAGAGATAGTGGAAGATCGTTTAGGAAAAAAAAAAAAAACGGTACACCCAACCGGGATTCAATCCAAAATTTCCCCATCAACGGTGGTCCAGTGCATTACGACTAGAGTAACGCCTTAGACCATGCTGCTACTAAAGTGGTGTCTCAATAAAATTATGAATTGTTTACAAGTAACTGACATTTTCGAAGTAATAATAAAATAGCAAATTAACGATACTATACTAATATGACGTCATAAGAGCAAAGGAAGTGTGTGTGTATGTATATTCTATTAAATAAGCTATCTACCTGCTTACCAGACAAGCTCACTAACTACACTTTCACTCTATTTACAAACTATTACTACATTCTGCTTAACACGATGCCAAATCCAGTTAATATCTCAACACTTTCTCCTAACCTAACACTGATGCCTAACAGTTTTACTAATAGGTGTGAGGGAGGGAGGTGGGTGTGGAAGGCAGAACTACAATACATAAATAGATATAAATTAGCACCGCGTCCTACTACCCACCCGGGCAAGACGCGAACTACAATATTAATACCAAGCGACTGAACATAACGATCGAACAATATTTACTCGTTCGTGATTTTGCCTTTGTGTTAGCCGTTTTAAATCTGTGAATTATTAATCATCATCATCATTATGAACCGTTTCCATCATGTGGCCAGTTCACTCTCGTAAAATTCTTCCATCTCTTTTTGTCCTTCTACCATTATTCTCCTCTCACTTGCACATTTGTTATCTGTTTCTCGCGGCCGGGGTTCAAATCCTCGGTCCCGGCACAGATTTATCTGATTACCAAACCCTTCCTTCACCTCTGACAAGACATCTTGTGAATTTGGGGAATGCCCAGGCCTCCACCGTGGTTCGGATCCCACGTTAAACTGTAGGTCCTCCATTTCTCTCACAATCACCCTACCACTACACGTTAGCGTAAGTGCGTACAACCCGAACGGGTAGTAAGACGCGGTGCTAATAATAATAATGATTATCTGTTTCTCCTAACTTTATCTTCAACTCCCTTGAGGTATTTAAACTACAAACTTCATTCATATGGGGATTCTTTTCTTTGTCATCCTAATTACATGTTAATACTATCTCACCCTTGATGATTAAATTATTTATCACCTGTAGCCCAGATCTCACAGCTTTGAGAAGTCAAGGTTTATTATATCGCTGCATCTTACTACCCGTTCAGGTTGTACACCTATGTACTAATTACGCTAATGGGGTAGGGTTGAGGAAAGGAAACAGTTTAGAGCCAATTTACCTGTATTTACTTGGGAATAGAGTGGAAAACCATTGAGGAAAAACCAGCGTTAGTTTACCCGACTGGAGCTCGAACTCCCATCTACCCGTCATCAGCAGACAGTCACGAAGACGAGAGTGACGCCTTAAGACCATTCGGACAATGAAGTGGGTAGCAAACGTTTGAAATGCCGTTGTTGTATAAAAATAAATTGTAATAATATTAAAATTATTGTTGTGAATTTGATTTCATTCACTTCGGTGGCCGCATGGTCTGAGGCGCTAATCTCGTAGTAGACTAGACTGCCGAAGACGGAGAGATAGAGGTTCGAAACTCGGTTGGGTGTACTGTGGGTGTTTTATCCAATATGTTCTTCCACTCTCCCTCTACACAAATTCGGCTACACTTTATATAAATATAACCTTCATAATCCATAAAACCATTATTGTAATTGGTACATAATCGTATAACCTGAGATGAGGTGCTAAAAAGATGTTGATTTAATTGTGTTAATTCTGCTATGATAACATTATCATGGTGGTGTTGATTTAATTGTGTTCATTCTGCTATGATATCATTGTTATGGCGGTGTTGATTTAATTGTGTTCATTCTGCTATGATATCATTGTTATGGCGGTGTTGATTTAATTGTGTTCATTCTGCTATGATATCATTGTTATGGCGGTGTTGATTTAATTGTGTTCATTCTGCTATGATATCATTGTTATGGCGGTGTTTATTTAATTGTGTTCATTTTGCTATGTTATCATTATCACGGTGGTTTTGATTTAATTGTGTTCATTTTGCTATGTTATCATTATCACGGTGGTGTTGATTTAATTGTGTTCATTCTGCTATGATATCATTATCATGGTGGTGTTGATTTAATTGAGTTCATTCTGCTATGATATCACTATCATGGCCACGGCGGTGTTGATTTAATTGAGTTCATTCTGCTATGATATCACTATCATGGCCACGGTGGTGTTTATTTAATTGAGTTCATTCTGCTATAATATCATTATCAAGACCACGATGGTGTTGATGTATGCCCCCACGTCATTCTTATATATTTACACACACACATACACACACACATACACACACACACACTCTCTCTCTCTCACACACACACACACACTACACACACACACACACAGACTGCCTGTGCCCGAGTCCTAATCAGGCCAACTATTGTGTTCGAGGTGGCAGGTGTTAATGATTTGTTAAAGACATCCGCTGCACCTTATAGACTCTCGGATGGTGAAAGCCGCTCTGTCCAGTGGTAACAGTGTAAAAGTTCGAAGCGTGTTCTTTTCTTCATTGTATAAAGACGCATTGTGTTCGTACGTCTATTTGTTCTTAGCCACTATTTCCCAATACATAATTATACATACATACCTAATCCCACCATTCCCTTAGGGGGTAGGCAAGAAACTGTGCATATAGTTAAAAAAAAACAGCTCAGTACTTATCCATCAACACTAACTTTCTCAACATTTATATATCCTCGCAAACTTCCTCCACTTCAACAACATCCATACACATAGTCATGCATGCTCTTTTATTCTTAAAATTCTTAATGTTTATATTTTTTCATACATTCGTCTACAACATTTAGCCACGTCTTACATGACCTACCCCTTCCTTTTGATCCACACACACTCTACCTTCATATATTTGCTTAGTCACTCGATCCACACTCATCCCCTCAAAACGCACAAAGCAACGTAAAACTTTTATTTCGCATTGACCAGTTGGATTCCCTTTCAAATAGAACTCCTTCAGCCCCCATCCATCACTGAATCTGTTCACACGAGTTTTTCCACACAAATTTCTTTTGTCTCATTCTCATCTATGAGATTATAAAGTTTTTCTTGAATTTAATTCTAATAGGCTGAGATATCATAATATAAAAGTTTGGAAAATAAATAAATAAACGCGATAACTTTGTCGGTAAAGAAGTGACGCCTAAGATGCAGGTGTTGAATCGTTGTTCAGAACAGTGGCGGCTCGTGTATAGGCACTGCGGAACTGCAGCACCCCCTATTTACACTTGATATTATCGATAACATTTAATATAATGAGTACTTTTTTCTTTAATTCTTTATTTATTTTTGTAGTACAATATATATATTCCTTAAGCTTAATGTTAGTACTTCAGTAGCCATTCCCCAGTTTATGAAAAAAGATACGGAAATCTTTGTGTGGAACTGTGCGCGTCACAGTTCCAGCGATGTGGTGTTTGACTGTTGTGCGCATGTGCACATAGACGGGGGTGGGGAGGTAGGTGGGACTGCCAGGGAGAGAGAGAACTGTTGCTCTCGCAGTGCTGCCTCTGGCGTGATGGTGGAAGGAAGTGTTTTTTTTACTCAACGTGTGTTGTGCTTAAAAACCGTGTATCATATTCTTGAATGTGATAAAGTGTAGAAGAGTGTAGAATTAGATTATTATTCTGCTTCCAGCTATTTTATTTTATTCATTTTTTTTCAGTTCTTTTATTCAACATACCCGCCTCGGTGGCGTATTTGGTTAACGCGCTTGTCAAGTTGAGCTCGACTGCTGAGGACGAGATGATCGAGGTTCAAATCTTGGTCGGGTGAACTGGGGGGGTTTCTTAAATGGTTTTCCACTCTCACTCCACGCAAATGCGGGTTCACTTCCTCTAATTAAACCTTCCCAATTCCTAATCCATTAGAGTAATTAGTACTTAAAGCGTATAACCCGAACGGGTAGTAAGACAAGGTGATAAATACTATTATTATATATTCAACAGAAAGACTAAATGCGCTTGCAGTACTTTCAATGGAGGAAAAATTCCTCAATTGTCATCCAGAGATCAAGGAGAAAATTATTGAACTTTTTGCGCAAATTAAAACAAAAAGAATAGATTTCATTTTTAAATTAATAGCTCAAGCTTGAACTGTAAAAATTTAAGTTAAAGTAAGTAAAAAAAATGTTTTATTTGTTAAGATTGTATCAAGTTACTGAATACATTTTCTTTTTATACATGTTTTTTTTCCTTTTACACAATTTTAAAACATAGGCTAAACATTTTCTGGAGCAGCACCCCCCACTAATTTTAAGCTACGAGCCGCCACTGGTCCAGAAAATATTTTGAAAAATACAGAAAAGTGTCAATGATCCAAGGTTCCGTTTAATTTGAGGTAAAAATATGCTTGGTTCACGTATTTTAGTACAAAATGAACAGTGCATGGTTAGCGGGAAAAACAAACACAAGTAAAAAAAGAAAAAAGCACTTTATAATTATTTCGTTTTTTTTAAGCACCATGCCTTACTATCCTTTGGGTTATACGCTTATGTACTAATTACACTAATGATTTGAAGAATTAGGAAGGTTATATTTAGAAGAAGTGTACTTACATTTGCGTGGAGGAAGAGAAGAAATTAAAAAACTCTCTCAGTACACCCAACTGAGATTCGAACCTCGATCTCCCCATAATCGACAGTCTAGTCTACTGCTAGAGTAGCGCTGTAAACCACGTAGCCACCCTAGCAGGTATATTTCAAATTTTAATAATGTTTACATTTGTATATTGTTGGTAAATTATCTTTCTATGGTGAAATTTAAAAATATATTTTAAGAAATTTCCAACTAAAAAATATATAGGTATTCCTCATATTCCTTATTAGGAAGCTAGCTTACCTTGCAATATTCCACTAATGGATGACTTATATAATAGGGTATTAGTGTAAATGTTTAAGATAAAACTACTAAATTTCAAAGTGAATGTAGATTACAGCAAAATCAAGAACATTCCAATCTACTCGTATCTTTCTGACCAAATCACAGCGATTTTGTTAATAACACGTCAACCCAACAAATATTTGACATGCCTGTTGAGGCCATTTTGAATCCAAAGATTTTATATTTTTAAATATTAGAGCGATCATAATGGGCCTTTTCACATATTATCAAAGAGACCAGACATAATCTAGATTAAGTATGCAATATAGCTCAAATCAGTCGTACAATTATCAGGGGATTTTCTGTATTTTAATCTGGAGCACAATGGAATTGTTAAGAGTGAAAACAATTTTTTGCCATACTTTTTTTAAAGAATAAAACAGAATTTATAACAAAAAACACGTCTTACTACCCGTTAATTAGGTTATGGATAAGAAAGGTATAATTTTAGAGGAAATGTATCCGTATTTTGGTGGATGGAAAGTAGGAAAAAAACTTTGTAAACCCTACCAGGAATAGAACTCTGAATTCCCTCAAAGCCTGAAAACAAATCTAACATAATAATTGAACGTTAGATGCGTTGCGGGTTTAAAAATAATTTATTTAATATATATTAAGCTAGTACCATATTCTCAATTGTCAACTTGAGAATTCAAACAACCGTAATTTAATACTTGTTTAATTTAATTTAATCATATGTCACAGTCATATGTCGATAGACATTCCTGGTCTTCTGAAAGTGGGGGACATGTAACCATCTTTGGGGGCGAGGGTACCATGTAGGTGAGGATACATCATCCCGATTTTTCCAAAAAGAGGAATACTTCCAATGGCCATCAGGGTTTGGTTGATTAAGTTAGGTTAAGATATTTACTGACTTTAACCCAACATACAGTAGACCCATGGCTTCTTTGGTGCTGAATGACAGTTCACAGTTGACTTCTGACAGTCAACATTTAGGTATATACCTAAATGTTGACTGTCAGAAGTGACAGCTGCTAAACACATGTTTTTGCAGATCATATGGCTCGGCGTAGGGATACATAATTTGGTCTGGTACCTTTTCAAAGCCGTGAGCTGTCACTCAGCACCAAAGAAGCCATGGGGCTACTGTACATACTATCACCATCATCTCATCAGGACATTGAAAGATCCTCCATGGAAAGGATGTACGATCAGTACATTCGGGCGTCCCCTGGGCAACGGTACATCAGTACTGGCTAGTCTTTCCACAAACTGAGATAAAGATCATTGCATACCAGACGTTCCATTATTATTATTATTATTATTATTATTATTATTTTTTCGCCCCGATGAGATGATGTGATGGTAATTATAGTTTTCTAGTAGAAGTCTTAAACCTAGCTTAATCCGAGTTAACCAGACAATGGGAATTATAGATATAATTTCTCTTCGGGGAAAAATACCTATGGTACCACAGGGAATCGAAAGCCAGGAATGCTAACTACTAGACTAAGAGACCAGTCTCTATACATTTTATCACAATCCTTTATCTAATTTCCCAGTTAATCTGACACGTGTCTTGACAAATAAAACGATATTTCAGGAGGTAGCGTTGAGAATTATATCGATCAATATTTATTGAGGGGATGTATTGAATAACACTATCCCACGAACGGGGTCCACTCAGCTTCATGAGTACAAATTTGTAACTAATTTTTAGTTTAAAAAATAGTGATTCTGGCCTAGATAACCGATATTAACGGCCATAGGACCCGTTGTGCTGGCCACATAACACCCACGCGGAAATTATTATTACTAGCACCGCGTCTTACTACCCGTTCGGGTTATACGCACTTACGGTAATGTGTGATGGTAGGGTGATTGTGAGATTAAATGAAGGACCTACAGTTTAACGTGGGATCCGAACCACGGTGGAGGCCTGGTATTCCCCACATTCATAATATATCTTGTCAGAGGTGAAGGAAGGGTTTGGTAATCAGAAAAATCTGTGCCGGGACCGAGGATTGAACTCAGGCCGCCAACACAGAAATCCGACACCTTACCCCTAGACCACCAAGTCACCCACGCGGAAGTTGACACTAACATCGCCAACAGATGGCGTGTGGACAAATGTACTTGTAAGATCTCCCCATCTTGTGCAATCCAATCTAAACTGGGAGTGATCATGAGACCACAGAAGCGGGTCGACAGAATATTGAAGATTTTTTTCTAGTGATACATCATCGTTCGTGCTGTGGCCTGTTTAACAGCTTTATAGGTTAGCTGATTGGCTGTCTGCGGCTGTTTTTGTGGTCGCCGAGACGATTAGTGGGTTCCCTGGTCTCGTATATGATGACATAGTCCATCCTACACTCACGTACGATATTAGAGTTAATGTAATGTAAATCACATGTTTATGTCTCAAAGTAATCTCTTTTGACTACAAAGTAACTTTATGTTACAACTTCTAATCTAGTATCGAGCAATATATTTAACAACTCGCTCCGGCCACCACATCTTCTAAAGCAGGGGTCTTCAAACCACGGCCCACTGGCTCGTGGAAAATTATAACATTTATTTCAAGAGAAAAATGACAAATATTATTATTATTAGCACCGCGTCTTACTACCCGTTCGGGTTATACGCACTTACGCTAATGTTAGGACCTACAGTTTAACGTGGAATCCGAACCACGGTGGAGGCCTGGCATTCACACACATTCACAAGATGTCTTGTCAGAGGCATTTGGGAATCAACCTTGGCCCTGTCAGAATAAGACCATCTGATAAACTTACCGATGTAACTATAGCTGTATTTATTTAGCACCACGTCTTACTACCCATTAAGGTACACGCATATATAATAATTGATCTGCTCTAGTAAAGAGGAAGGTTTAATTTACAGGAAGTGTACCCGCATTGGCTTGAAGGGAGAGTAGAAAAATATTTATGAAAAGCCGCCTTAAATACACCCGATCGTGCTTCGAGCTCCTATCTTCCTGTCATTGGCAGCCCAATCTATTGTGAGTGTGACGCCTTAAACAATGTAACCACTGAAGTGGGAAAGACATATATCACGCTTATAAATAGAAGTAATAAATTACAAATAAAACATTGTGAGAATTTTACAACCAAGCATTAAATTACAAATTAAGTTTAAAAATTTAGATTAAGCCGAATAGTAAATGAATAAATATACAAATATATTATTTAAAACGCTTCTTAATATATTAATTGTACAAATAACATGACTTTATAAATAACAAATCACTTTCCATTTACATTAATAATTTGACGTATTTAAGTTAAAGTTAAGCCAAATAGTAAGTAGAAATTATTAATTAAAAATATACTAGTTATTAATTAAATTTCAAACATGTTAAGACTTTAAACTCGGGAACAAAGAAAACAACCAGGTACATATAGTATTCATTATAATAAAGAATAATAAACTTTTATTTAGGAAGAGTAAACTATTAATTTTCCTTGGGCAGTGCTTAAACAAACCTTTTAGTTTAACTAAATAAAACCCACTTCGGTGGCCGAGTGGTCTAACGCGCCACTCTTACAGTAGACTAGACTGCCGATGACGGGCAGATTTGAGGTCCGAACCTGGGTTGGGTGTACTGAAGGAGTTTTTTTACAAAAAATGGTTTTCCGTTTTCCCTCCACACAAATGTGGGTACATATCTTCTAAATATAAATTTACCTATCCATAAAAACATTGTAATAATAATTAGCATAATAATAGCCTGAACGGGTAGTAAGGTATGGTGCTTAAAAAACTCAACTATTTTAACAAAGCTATTGTATTCACCATCACTTTAAATGTAGAATATATAATAATAGGATTAATAGGCTATAAATAGACGATTTTTTTTAAATTTTCTGTATCTAGTTTTATAATATTTTTGATTTTACTACAAATTATTTATCGTTAGAAACTCGAAAGTTCATTGTCACGATTACTACAAAAGTACGCCACCTACTCCTCCTATATTGAGAGTCAAATTTAAATTTGTCTAAAATATCTCAAATGTATATATTATGTCTGCTGGTGTCACTAACCCTTTACAAGGTTTTAAGATTCACTGGCTACACCCTAGTTAACCTACTTTCAGCCATTTAGTTTAGTTTTATTATATTATTTACCAATCTAACCCGCCTCGGTGTTGTAGTTGGCTAACGCGCTTGTCGTGTTGAGCTCTACCGCTGAGGACGGGGAGAGATCGAGGTCCTAATCTCGGTCGGTTGAACTGGGGGGGGGGGTTTCCTAAATGGTTTTCCAATCTCCCTCCACGTAAATGTGGGTTCACTTCATCTAATTCAACCTTCCCAATTCATAATCCATTAGAGTAATTAGTACTTAAAGCGTATAACCCGAATGGGTAGTAAGACGCGG
>CABFOW010004612.1:23986-47404 GCA_902141385.1 Timema californicum | reverse complement strand
AGAAAAAAAAAAAAAAAGTGACAAATAGCGAGAGGCCGATCTTGTGCTGTGGGCGGGCGTCGTCGAGGCGTAATAACTTAACGTGACAACCAATCGCCTTTGGATACATTGTTTATTCATATTGGAAATGACCCGGCTCGGTGGCGTAGTTGGCTAACGCGCTAGTCGTGTTGAGCTCGACTGCTGAGGACGGGGAGATCGAGGTTCGAATCTCGGCCGGGTGAACTGGGGTGGTTTTTCATAAATGGTTTTCCACTCTCCCTCCACGCAAATGCGAGTTCACTTCCTCTAATTCAACCGTCCCAATTCCTAATCCATTAGTGTAATTAAAACTTAAAGCGTCTAGCCCGAACGGGTAGTAAGACGCGGTGCCAAATAATTTTAAAAAAACATATTAGAAATGGATCGAGTTCTATATTTCATGAATTTGTAACATAAATTTTCTTTTTAATCTTTAAAACGTTTACAATTTTAATTAATTATGGTTAAGACTTAGATAAAAACTTAAGGTTAACAATATAAAGTTAAGGGTTATTTATACTTTACTGTTAAAAACTGCTAAGCTTTGCTTACAACAAGCATAAATATGTCACGATAAGTTTAAAAAAATATATAATAACATCATCGGCAACAATTATTAGATCATAAGTTGCCGACTAGTCAAAACATAACATACACGACATGTTAAAGATGATTAAAAATATCTAGAACAAAAATTGATGATAACACAAGTTTTTAATTCAAACACTGATGTTGAGTAGTTACATACAATTAATCTCATAGGAATAGCGTATTTTAAAGTGTTACAAAAAAATGTGATTGTAAAGTATTTTAATTACCAAAGTTTATTTGCAGTTCAAAACTTTATAATCACATACTTTTTTTTAAGTTTGATTCAATTTGTTTAGTACCCTTGATTCAGTATAATTTTTTTTTTTTACAAAATTATGAGTCCTGAAGTTATAGAAATAAATCAAGGTTGACCTATGACTTGGAATTTTGAATTCTAACACAACATTCTTAAAAATATTATAGAGTAATAATATATTCTAAGAGAGATATGTGTGATGCTTCAAAACTTTGCATTGGCTTGGAAAAAAAAAATTCAACTTTAACCTCTATCAAATAAAAGTTCCAGCATCGACAATCATTACAGACTTTTGCCAGTAAAAATATCGACAGTTTACTAGAGTTATGTTCAATCATTGACATTCTGAGATGTTAGGTACATTATAAATTAATATTTATAAGTAAAATATGTTGGAAGCTTGAATGAGGCGAAAGGTGGGGGTAAAGAAGATAGCAGCAGGTGGAGTTCTATAGGTGTGAGAGAGACCTGATATGGAGAAGAGAAGTGTCCTTGAAGTGTAAGGAAGTGTTGTACAGGGCGCGTTTTGTACCCATTGTCACACATGCCAGAGAAACATGTCTATTGGATGTAAGGGAAACTAGGAAAGTGGAGGTCATGGGAACAAAGTTTGTGAGGGACATGTTAGCTGTCACGAGGAGAAACAGGATTAGGAATGAAAATGATTTTAGTGCACATTTATAGATAATCCCAATATAATATTTTTCAAATACAATAATTAACCAAAATAATTCAAACTTTGATTTAGTTTATGGAATATATTTAATAAAATGTATTAGATTCAAGTTTGCTTTGAAGTGAAAAAAAATGAAACTTGACACTCTTATTTAATAATATATATATATGTACTTACCAACATTGGGAGCTCCGTCGTGAAGGATTACGTCGGCTTTCCAAGACTGCAGTTCCTTCTGAAGGGACAGCCGACACTTATCCGTGGTGATGTCTTCTTGGAGACTGATACACCCGGGGACTGCCTTGAAGGGATACATATCGACACCTGAAGAAACAGAAACACGAGAGTTTAAGATGGTGCACACTGAACCCAAAGGTTGGTCGGATCCTCGACAGTTCCAGCCGGCTGTATTCATTATTATTATTATTATTAACACGGCGTCTTACTACCCATCCGGTTTATAAGCACTTACGCTAATGTGTAATGGTAGGGTGATTGTGAGATGAAATGGAGGACCTACAGTTTAACGTGGGATCCGAACCACGGTGGAGGCTTGGCATTCCCCACATTCACAAGATGTCTTGTCAGAGGTAGAAGGAAGGGTTTGGTAATCAGATAAATCTGTGCCGGGACCGAGGATTGAAGTCTTGACACCTTACCTCTAGACCGCCAGGTCACACACTGTTGGCAGTACTGAAGAGGCGCACTAGGAAATGCGGAGGGAGGTAGTTTTTTGTTGCTTTCCTCCCCGAGCCAGACAGTACAGTTGCACACTCGGTCTGCCAAGCTACCGACTGACCTTACAAGCGACTCCTTCACTACATCTTAGTGCTGTTACATTCCTTTAACTTTATTAAGGTGGTAGTACAGGGAAGATTTTAATTAGGTTAAGTGTTTTTGTAGCAAAACGTTTTATTGGCACCCGCCTCGGTGGCATAGTTGGCTAGCGCGCTAGTCGTTTTGAGCTCGACTGCCGAGGACAGGGAGATCGAGGTTCGAATCTTGGTCGGGTGAACTGGGGGTGGTTTTTCCTAAATGGTTTCCCACTCTCCCTCCACGCAAATGCGGGTCCACTTCCTTTAATTCAACCTTCTCAATTCCTAATCCATTAGCGTAATTAGTATTTAAAACGTATAACCCGAACAGGTAGTAAGACGTGGTGCTAAATAATAATAATAATAATAACAACAACAACATGAGTCAGAATTTGTTTCATTATAATAAACTTGAAAATGTTCCAGAAGTTTTTGGGCAGGATATTAAGAAAATAGCTTTGCATTTAGGCCTACAGGAATTTAGTTTGCTATATGAAAATAACTAAAATGTAGGCATACGTATTAATTTACAAGTATATCACTAAAATTATGTTGATGGAAACCACGAGAGTTGTTCTGTTCCATACCATAAACAGCCAATTGTGAATAGAAATTAATTTTGGTAGCGACAGTTACAAAGAAAACAAGCTTCCCACAGTCGCATAAAACGTACTATTCCCAGTATTGATTGTCGTAGCCGAAGAAACCCACCTACAACAATGCTCGACACGGGCATGTTCTGTTTGGCCACTTGCATCCATCCTCCCGGAGCGGCACAAAGGTCGATACATACTCTCGAATTCTGAAGGAACTCAAACTTGCGGTTCAACTGGATGAGTTTGAAAGCTGCTCGAGATCTGAAACCTAGCAGCAAGAAAGTGTTTGTGTACATATATTAACATTTGTTCTTCTAGTTTATTTATTTATCAATTGTATATATCTACTTTATTTCATTCACTTGTGATAATATAAATATAAAATAAGCAAATATTTTTAAAAAAAATTTAAATTACTAAACATATATTTAAACCAGTGAACCCTTGCGTAACTTTCGCATATTCAACCTTCCCCCCACCCCTCACCCCAAATGTTTTATCATCTTTTGTTGGGTTGTTGAAATTAAATACTCAGCTAAGTATATACACAATGTGTTTTAACGTAAACTGAGTATGCTATTTCAGAATTCGGAAAAAAAAAAATCCTATCCACTGATACCTTATTCAACGCTGTAGGCTTTGTATTAGTTGAGAAAAAGGGATGTTTACAACAGAAATAATATATATGATACAGCTCCAAGCTATTGCAAGGTTATGGTTAATAAAAGTATCGCAATTATGTTATATTACCAGTTTCTTTAGCGAGTTTGTAATATTTATCTTGCCGCTGCTTTCCGACTTTATTTTTTCTCCCCATTATTTGAGGATATCTTGAAACGTATTCACATTAGTTAATAAACACGCAGATAATAATTATGACACGTGCAGACGAGCGGGCTGAAAAGAATGATGCACTACCACCATTCATCATGTGCAGGCTTGGAACATTCAAACAACAAATAATATAATAATATGTGTAAAAACCTTAAAGTTGCCAGTTATCAACTCTAAATATATACATTCTAGAACAAAGTAGAAGGATTGTCGATATGTATATATATTTTAAATTAAATAAAACACATATATAAATTATTTTGAAGTGTCAAATTAAACATTAAATTCTTTTGTCCCGATAAGTTTGGCTTCCTGATATTATTTTTAATTCGTGTATTGTTTTATGACAGAAAACAAGGAAATCACACAATTAATCTCTAAAGTAATTATAAATATATAACAAATACAAAAGAATTTTTGATACACATATTAACATTTTTATTTCATATTTAAAAGACGTGACACTTCTTCAGAACTATAATGAATAAATAATACTATGGCTTAATTGTACGTGGTTGGTGTCAGTGTTTAATTTATGTACTTGTTTGTCAAGACAGCGCCACTCGCTTTTACTTTGGTTGTAAATGGCTATTAAACAATGAGGGAAGATGATGATGGCTGATCAGTTTCGTAAAGTGGAACAATATTCGCCAAAATCATCACCCAGAGGGGCTCGGTCCCCTGTTGTTTCACGTCAAGATTCTACAGGAACTTTAAAAACGACGATCTCTCTAGGGAAGAATCCATCTATCGTCCATAGTGGACCCTTCTACTTGATGAAGGAGCCGCCAGGTAAAAATCAATTTTTAAGACTTATTTTGTTTCGACTAATAAGTAGACTCAAATACTTATTAACACAATGTATACCTCATTTAAGTACCTTAAGATATCAAAGTATTAAATACACCCGATTAAAAATATTTCAATATAGAATTTCATCTCAACATCTTTGGTTGTCAAATCAAAGTGCCATGTTTATTTAAATAGAATGCAATATGTGTGATTTATTAAAACTGTTGAGAATTTGAGAAATATGCCACTCGTACTTTAATTGGGTCTTTACACACACTGGTGTATTTTTTTTATTCGAGTCTTTGTACCCATTCAGGTTATACGCTTATGTATTAATTACTCAAATAGGCTAGGGATGAGGAAGATTGAATTTAAAGGAAGTGTATCCGCATTTGCCCGGAGAGAGATTGTAAAACCATTTGGGGGGGAAAACCACCCTCAGTACACCCGACCGGGATCGAACCACGACTATTCGGCCACTGAAGTGGTTAATCAAACTCAAATCTATTAAGTTTAAAAAAACTTTCCTTCAGTAACTTAAACTCGGTAGGTAGCTTTTGTTTTGATCTGCATATCAAACTCGTAATGTGGTAGGGATGAGTAAGAGAAAATTCAGAAGAAATGTAGCCACATTTATGTTAAGAGAAAGTGAGAAACCGTTGGGGAAAATAAATACCTTAATAACTTTAAGCCTTGACCTCTTGGTTTCCAGTGAACCGGACTAGAAAAGGTTGCCAACAGGTTCGCCTCAGGACCCGATATCTGTGGGTTCAAAACCAACCAGGGTCGATTGATTTTTCTTAAGTGCCAAAAATCAGTAGCACAACTTCTTTCGGAGAGGAAGTAAGGCCGTCGGTCCCGTGTCGATTTTAGCATGTAAAATAACCCTGGAAGAGTGTGAAAACGCCTTTCCAGCAAAATTGGTCTGCCCTTTTGCACTCGCTCATAGACATTTTCATGTGCTAATATAATCAGTCAGTTTAGAAAGNTCTCGGTCGGGTGAACTAGGTTTTTTTTTTCCTAAATGGTTTTCCACTCTCCCTCCACGCAAATGCGGGTTCACTTCCTCTAATTCAACCTCCCCAATTCCTAATCCATTAGAGTAATTAGTACTTAAAGCGTATAACCCGAATGGGTAATAAGAAGCGGTGCTAAATATTATTATTATTATTATGTTGTAAATAACAATTAATTGATTGTATTTCTTAGTGTTTACTGTTACATTTCAGGCGAAAGTGAGTTAACCGGCGCTACAAATTTGATGGCCTATTATGGCCTCGAGCACTCATACAGCAAATTCAGCGGCAAGAAGGTGAAGGAGCAGCTGTCGTCCTTCCTCCCGAACCTTCCCGGGATGATAGACACGCCCGGGCACCAGGACAACAGCTCGCTACGGTCAGTCATCGAGAAGCCGCCGATAGGGGGGAAAGAGCTCCTACCTCTCACCAGCGTGCAGCTCGCCGGTTTCCGTCTCCACCCCGGCCCCTTGCCGGAGCAGTACCGGTACGTCAACCAGGCGCCGCAGAGGAAACACAAGAACAAGCACAAAAAACACAAGCACAAAGCCGGGGACACGCCGAGCCAGGAGGCCCAGGTGACCGAGACGGGGCAGGACACCCACGAAAAGAAACACAAGAAACAGAAGAGGCACGACGAAGAGAAGGAACGTAAGAAACGGAAGAAAGAAAAGAAACGTAAAAAACAGAAACACAGCCCCGAGCACCCGGGCGGTTTGACGCCCAACCAACATTCCAACGGTTGAGATCCGTGTGTACCAACCTTTGGTTTGGTCTCTTGTGTACATACATATTCTGTGAACATACATAATTTAACATGGGGTACATTAATTTAGCGTAATAAATTCTTTATATACCTATCGTTCAAATGTCGTCAGAAACGTTGATTTTGGCTTTCTAGAATAAACAAATAACTAGGGATATGCAAAGCTCACTTTTTCAATGCAAAGCAAAGTCGAATCGAATTGTATGAAATAGTCCTAAAATCGAATCAAAGTTTGAATGTAAAAAAAAGAGTTTAATGTTGGGGAGAAAAAATACAGCAGTCTTGCTAATTTGAATCTGAAATTGTAAGGGGCGCTTGAACTATCAAATTGCTTTGATTAAAAAAAATAGTACAGCTATTAATTTATTTATTAAGTATTCATAAATTTATTAGGTTTTATTAATTTCGACCTTGAAACATATTTCCATATCTTTTGCGGCATGTTTCTTTATATAAAAAAATAGTATAATTACAAGGAAGGAGCTATATCACCGGAACGGCTGCCGCAATGTTGTCGAAGATATTGCCGATATTTGTGGATAGAGGATGTCACGTGACCAGCTTCGGTGGCTTGGTGGTCTAACACGCTACTCTCTCAGTAGACTAGATCGCCGCCGACGGGGAGATGGAGGCTCGTATCTCGGTCAGGTGGACCGAGAGTTATTTTCTCTAAATGGTTTTCCACTCTTACCTACATGCAAACACTGGTACACTTCCTTTAAATATAACTCTCTTAATCCCCTAACACCATCATAGTACGTAATCGGGTGTCATGTGGTTATCATAATGAACCTTTCAGTCATTTATCTCAGTTTTCTAGATTGGAGCTGATATTTCTTTATTAAAAAAAAAGCTCCTCATTTAAATCCTCACAAGGCTGGGTTTGACTGCATCGCAGAAATTTCTGGAAGTGTTTGGGATAGAACCCAGGAAATCGACTCTTGACCACAGAGGTAGTCACATAATACTTCAGAGCTAGTTTTATTAAACAATATTTCCCCCCTTTCTCGAGTCACTCTAAAATCATACATTTTTGTTTTTAGAATTTAATGTGTTATGTTTTCTTTTGTTCAACAACTTTACACAATAAATTCATTTTAAAAACACAAAAGTACACTAACAAGCTGAAACATTAAATGGTCAGCTGGCTGTCCTTAAATTACTTAAGGCCTTACCCCCTCCCCCCCTTCCCTCCTATACATGAGATGAAGATTTTATGTTCCCCCTCCCCCACCTTTCGCACTCTCTATCTTAAAAATCTTTTTTTAGGATTCAGCAAATTTTATTATTTTAATTGTTTGGCTATTTTTAAAGATAAGGATTGGTAATAAAAGCGTGTGATGATGAAAATTTTTTGAATATTTTAATTACAATATAATTGGGTGTAACTATTAACACATCACATAAGTAAATATATTTCTCATTAAGGAAAAAAACCTCTTTTTCACTTTTTTTTTTAGGTATTTTGTTTTATTTATTTAGAAGAAGTTTACAGGAAAGGTGGATAAACATTTATTAAAGGAACAAACACAATACGGATTTTATAATGTAAAGAACAACACAGTTCACGCTTTACACTGCTGCCACTGGACAAAGATATCGGCTACCTCTTAAAAGAAAATCCATCGTAAACGCCCAATCTCCCCGACCTAAGTATCATTTTATCGGAACTCGTCACTAAGCAGTGTGGGATACACAACACAACTTCCTTAAATAGGGGGGGGGGGGGAAAATTAANGGGGGGGGGGGGGAACATTAATTTGTTATTTATTTTACTTTTGAATCGAAGTCAATGCTGACAAATATCCTAAGCGAAAGTCTGAAGTTTTTTTTTTGAAGCTTTGCACACTCATTCAATTCATGATATAAAAAATTATCTGCCAAGTTTTAAATCTTGTGCACATTAACTTGTATATTATATTTATGAATGATTTAAGACATTTTAAGTTTTTCATAATACGTATCATTTGTAGTTATTTTAATAAACATGGTTAAAAGTTTTACACTTTTTCGTAAAAGTATTAACATTACATTTATGTTTATCTCGTCAGTACAGTCGGTCAGTGTGGAATGTATTTCCTTCCCTACAGACCTGGGTCACAGACAAAGTATACACCGGACACTAAGCCTTACGGTGGTTTCGCAGCGCTCCGTGAGCCAGGTTGAGTCCTTGGGCACTGGGGAGTGCTAGTAGCAGTTTTCATTGTCAGTGCGTCGTTTTAACTTTGTAAACACCCGCTTCGATCAAATGGCTTATGACGGTGTGAAGCATTCTTAGAATATTCTGAAGGTGGTGTGCTAGGGTTAGGAGGTGTTGGCAACCTTGATGAACCAGCGTTGCAAAACTTATATTTTTGAGGGGGAGATTAACCACACGAATACAAGAAAATGACAACGCTGTTTCCCGATAGTATCCGGACAGTTCCACACGAGATAAATCCATCAGAGCAATGACATTAAACTACGGTGGTCAGATACAGAACCAAATGATGTAGCGTAAAAATCATTGCTAAAAGTGCGATCCGAGGTTTGATACTAATCTTCATCAATAGTAGGTTAGAATGACACACTGACAAACAAGAGAACCTGAATAGCCCAGTCAATAGACTCAGGGTTCGAATCCATGTGTAAACAGAACTACGCCATCAGGTTTTAAAATGAAGACTCGTATTTCAATATTTTGTAAGCTATTACTGAGGAATATAGGGGAAATAAGTAATTTTTTTTAGCATAACTATCACAATAGTTAAAATGTCAATTATTGTTTGTGCATCGGTCCTATAAAAAAAAGTTCCAAACTGCCTCAAATTCTTATAAAAGTATGAATGTGGAAATATAAATTATTCTCTTAATGGACCGAAATAAAGTTCTGTAGTTACCATTAATATATTGTATAAGCTATGTAAGATTTGTTTGGTTTCTTTATATGTTATGTCTTAATTGTATTAAAAAGTAAATGTATTTAGTTTGGTGTTTAATTTAATAACTATGTACTCTCTGGCATTAGGAACTCAAAAAATTCATTGCCGCACTTAAAAAAAAGTATGTAACCTATCCTTTTCTTTAGCTAGTTCTATCCAGTCCACCTTATTACATCCTATGACTGATTTTGTTCAAATCGGATATTTAAAATGATATATAGTCATATCTCAAGCAGTGGAATTATGATTCTTAATTCTAGAAAGAGTAGTTTGGCTTATAACTAGTTTCTAAAAAATTGTTTGAAAATTGTTGTCTACGGGGTGTTTTTACATGATGAATAAAACTGTAAACTTGGTCATCAGGAAAGAAATTCATTTAAGAGTTGTTTATTGGTCGTCATCGAGTCGTCAATCTGACGATGGTTTGCTGCAGCTTGCGGGATTGCCTTCCACACCGCAGCGCTATGGCTGTTAGAATGGCTGCCATACTTGTCTAACGCTATACCGGTCTACCGACCTCCAATTATATCCAGTACTGAAATAGCTGCTGCCCTTTTCCAGTCTCTCTGAATTGCCTTTTACGACAGGCAGAAATTACTCTGGTTGTATCATTTCCCCATTGACAGGGATGACAGTAAACTATCAACTGTTTCCATCGTGTGGCCAAGTCAGTTTAGTAAAATGGCCTCCGTCTTCCTTTATTCTCCTCCTCTCACTTGCACACACTTATCTGCTCCTCCCATCTCTTTCTTTGCCTCCAATGCAGTATTTTTCCTACATATTTTATTTCCAACATTTCTTTGGAATCCTTTATACTAAAAGGAAAAAACAAACCTTTTTCATCTAATTTGCAAATATGTTACATCAGTCAACAAGTAGGTCCCCAATGTACTAATGTCACTTGTTAAAGTTACAAAAAAAAAAAATGCATGGAAAATAAATATTAAACAAAATTTTAAGTGATCCTGAAAAAAACAAAGGCCCTTTCTCTGGTCCCATAGACTAACCACCTTGAAGGTTTTTTTAATTGTTCTAATGTGACTAGACACAAAATAAACAGTTAAAACAAAAGTAATCAATGTTTAATTGATTCACGAAAATACAAATAAATAAAATTATTAGTATGCTATTATTAATTTTTTTTTTACCATCACCTTGACTTTATAAGACTGAGAAACTTTATTTAATATTAATGTGGGGGGACCTGGCGGTCTAGGAGTAAGGTGTTGTATTCCTGTGCTAGGGCTCCAGGGTTCAAACCTCGGTCCCGGCACAGATTTATCTGATTACCAAACCCTTCCTTCACCTCTGACAAGACGTGTATTAATCACATTCATCTCACAATCACCCTACCATTACACATTAGCGTAAGTGCGTACAACCCGAACGGGTAGTAAGACGCGGTGATGATAATATCAAGACCATGAGGTGAATGTTTTTGAGAAGCATGCTAGCTGTCACAAGAAGATATCGGGCCAAGGATTAGAACTGAGCGTGTACGACCAAGAGTTGGGGTACACGATATAGACTAGCTAAGGAAGAGAGAACGGGACGGTATGGACACCTAATGAGGATGAAAGAGTAGAGGATTCCAAGAAAATTAATGGATATGAAATAAGTCCCTATGTAGGGAAGAGACCGCAAGGGAGAGATGGGAGGAACCGATAGCAAGTGTGCAAGTGAGAGTAGGAAGAATGGTTCAAGGAAAGAAGGAGATGAAGGCATTTTACCAAACTGACCGGGCCAAAGGCGGTTCATCATAATGATGAGTAGATGTGAACGGGTTTTTCTATTTTCACTGTTAAAATAAGTTTAAATTACAATGATTACCATATTGTATGTCTTGATAAATAAAAATGCAGTTAGCAGTTTCAGATATTAGAGGTCGGATGTATGAGGTTTAACTGTATATTTAGAATAATATTAAAGGATCTGCGGTTTTTGTCTTAATGTTTTATCTTTAAAACTCACTGAATCAACCTTAAATACCCATGGGAAACCCTCTCTTGAAGTGACATCCCAGGTAGGCTATGCCCTAAATGAGACAATGCAGAGGATGGGAGAAAGGGCCAATGTTTTTTGAAGTTTTTATATATAACTTTTTTTGGTCAAAATAAATAAAATGTTGCTCCAGTAAAAGAACAAAATTAAAGTTCCTTCAAGTGGTGTTATCAACATTTGTTGAATATCTGTCATGAGCATGAAGAGAAAAGAAAATGTTTTTATCAAATCCAAGGATGACCTTGAAAGATTTTTTTTATAGTGTGAAGGAAATTAAACTCTTCTGTTTCTACCGGAGAATTGATTCATTTTAGGCAAAAAAAAAAAACCCAAAAAAATATCTTTTCTCGTGTCACCTACACTACCAACTTATTCATTAATATTTATTTTAGTTCATATGTGAAAAGGTTTGATTCGCGGACACCCATTTCCAAAAACCTGCGGCAGAAATCAAAAAGCTAAATTTACTAGTACCTTAGGTGAAAGTAACACGGGTTTGATTCCAGCGTCTAGTTTGTAATTTTTTCCATTTTCAAGACGAACTTATTAAAATAGCCTATAACCAGAGAGACAAATAGGTTTGGAAAATAAGTCGGGCTATACTAACAAATACAGACAAGTTTTCATGATTGCTTTTAGATATTTCGATCACATGATACTAGTAACAAGTATAAAATTTGAAGGGCATTACTGATTTAAATAATCTAAATATAGAATTTATTATTGTAGGGCTTTAATGAATCAACATTTGCTTTTAATTAGAAGCTTAGTGAGGTTTGACAGGCATGTTGTATTTATTACTAAACTTGACTTAAAAAGGTAAAACATTTCAATCTTCTATCAAAAAAACAAACTATTTACACAAATGAACACTTAAATACCAATACCTTAGATGTATACAATGATAGTCTTACTATTAATAAGAAACTGGGTCCTTATTTATTTACAAATGTCTAGATGTATCAATAGTTTTCGATGAATGCTTAAAATACAATCATTTCTTAATAATAAAGTCAGTTCTCAAGCTTAAAACTTATCGGTTGAGTGCATAGCACTTGCTAAACTAAAGGTTATCTTAGAAATGGTCGAATTCGTATTTTCATCACAGGTAGTAGATGTTTAAAAAAATGTTACAAGTTTTTACTTAATCTCACAGTAACTTTTTTTTTTAATTATGTCCAAAATCAAAAGTGTGATTAACGTTGTTAGTTGATAAAGTTCAAAAATAGAAATATATTTGCATTAAGGTTATCAAGGAAATGAGAATATATTTAACTCGTATTCTCGGACAATTTAAGCTTCCACATTCTCGGAGGTTTTATCTTGGTCTTTGTCGCCGTCGTAGAACTCGTTCGCCGGTTCGACCCTCTGATCCTCGTCGGCTTGGCTGACCCTCACGTCCGGGTCAGGTTCTTCGTGCCTGTCAGACTCGTGAGACGGTAACGCGTCCTTAGGGACTTCGTGCATCTGCACACTCGGCGAGTTGTGACACATCTTCAAGTTGTCGTAAACGTGTTTCGTGATCGCTTCCAGATACTGTTTACTGTTGGCGTTCTCCTGCCTCGAAACGAGTTCGGGGTGGAGCGAAAAGTCCGGCGAAAAGTATTCAAAGTATTCGGTGTACGGTAGTTCGTTACTGATCTGTTCGTCGACGAGAAGAGACGTCTCGTAAGTCCAGCATCTGGCGACGTTACGCAGCGTGTACCCCCCACCTCCCACCGCTAACAGCGGTACGTTGAGATCCCGCACGAATTTAACACATTCCCCGTGTCCTTTAACACTTAAACTGAAGCAGCCTAAACGATCGCACGCCAACGAGTCTGCGCCACATTGAAGAACAATCGCGGTAGGTTGGTAGAACTCCATGACACTAGAGATGACCGGTTTGAACACTTGCATGTAACTGGCGTCGTCGATACCTTCCTTTAACGGTACATTGACGGAATAGTAGCGACCGCTTTCCGCTCCGATCTCGTACATGTCCCCTGTGCCGGGGAAAAAGTAATTCCCGTACTTGTGAAACGAGACGGTCATCACTCGGTCTGTCAGATAGAACGCCTCTTGGACTCCGTCGCCATGATGGACGTCAATGTCGATGTACAAGACCCTAGCGTGATATTTGAGCAATTCTAGAATCGCTATGACGATGTCATTGACGTAACAGAATCCGGACGCTTCGAATTTTTTCGCGTGATGCAACCCACCCGACCAATTGACGGCGATGTCACAACAGTTATTGTTCAGTTTCACCGCACCTTCCAAAGAGGCGCCAGTGTACATGGAGCAAAATTCAAACAAACCGTCAAAGACAGGACAGTCGTCACCCACATTGAAATGACTTAAATATTTCGTGAAATTCTGCAAATTCTGTGGAGTCACGTGTTGAAGGAACTCTATGTACTCGTCTGAATGAAAGCGACACATGTCGTGGGCACTCGCCCGATATGGTCTGTATATTTGCATCTTTTTGTACAAACCATAGTTTAATACCAAACTATGAATAACTGAAAGCCGGTGAGGTTTCATTGGGTGACCCGGTCCATAGTGAAAGTTTCCAACATCAGGGTTATAAAAATATGACACTTTTTTATTCATCATACAAAATAATTACTCCAAATACAAAGAAATCACTTTTACTCAAATCATCTAGTATTGTATTTACGAATGAAAGTCAACAAATAAGTAGAAAATACACGTAACATATTGGAAAAAATTATAATAACCAACTGATGCTGTAAAGCTATTAAGGTAAATTCATTTTTATTTAATAATACTGATGATTAACACAACAATCGTATTCACCACAGATCACAATACTACAATCCAGAGAGCATTCTAGAAACACGGAGAAAAAATAATCAGTGATACCAACAAATCAGAAAAAAATTACTGCATTTTGCCGTCCTCTAAATAGATTCATATTCACTGTATATATATATATATATATATATATATATNTATATATATATATATATATATATATATATATATATATATTCACATTACTTGATAAATATATTTATTTTAGTATCAAGTTTATATCTGCAAATAATTATAAAATAAATTAATATTATCTAGAATATTACAACTTTTGGCAACCATTATAATTTATTTCTTGTTTATTATTATGGCATTTTATAATGCAAGCACAATTTAAAAAAATTCATTACCTTAAATTGTCTTTTAAATTATTCATAAAAAAAGTTCTAAAAAATGTGTGAAATTCATAATTCTCCATGGTTTTGGTCTCGGCTCGGAACTATCCGTTTGGTGAAGAGCCTAACATTTCAAATGCTTAGATACTTGAAAATAGATGTCACTAGTAGTAGCTAAATGAGCTTTAAATTTAACGTAGTACATTCATTATTTCATAGATGGCTCTGCTAGTCTTTCTTAGTTACACATCGAGAAAATAGTGAGATTTCATTTTGAGGTATTAGGAGACTAGAACATAGCAGGAGGTGTTCAATAAATAATGGTCAATGTCCATATAGTACCTTCATTACTCCAAAGATGGCTCTGTCAAATATATTTTATCTAAAATGTACCAAGTAGTACATTTATTGTTTCATAGATGGCTCTGCTAGTCTTACTTGGTTAAATATCGAGAAAATAGTGAGATTTCATTTTTAGGTATTAGGAGACTAGAATATAGCAGGAGGTATTCAATAAATTATTTTCAATGCCCAAATAGTACATTCATTACCCCAAAGATGGCTCTGTCAAATATATTTATCTCTAAAATGTTCCAAATAGTACATTTATTGTTTCATAGATGGCTCTGCTAAGCCTATTTAGTTTCCAGTTTTGGAAATAGTGAAAATTAAATTTGTCGTGACCAAAATGAATATTAAACGGCTTCTTTCGGTTGGTAAAGTAAAGCAATATCTATTCAAGCTAAATATTGTTTGTATGGATTTTAATCAATTTAATATAAAATTTAAACGTAATTTAAAATCGATTTTACAGTTAAATGGTTTTTATTACGCCAAGTTAGAATTTAAAATGTATTATTTAGCAAGGTAGCTCAAGTACTCCATTTAATTAAATTCTTCTAACTGTTCCCAGCATAAACCTGTTCTAACCTAATCTAATATGTGTCTTGCGAACTATTGAACTATATAAAAGAACTACTCTTTTTATTGAACTAAATACATTTCAACTATTATGCCAATCCCTGTAGTAGAATAGACTGCCGATGAGATGAAGTTCGCAATACTAATTATCCGAGTCGGGTGCAGTAGCGTCTACAGAATTGTGCGGAAGGTGGAGGAGGACCCCCAATCACCCGAGGCAATTTTTTTTTTACAATTATATACTCCTAGAAGTTTTTTCATTGGTTTTTGTTAACTTGATCATTTATATTTTTACTATTATAAACGTGATAATTTAACAAAATCACCGATTAATTATAAGATGTAAATATGTAGGCCTAAGTCCTATATATATATATATTTATTTTTTTGTAAAACATTTAACAATACTAGCCAAGGTCTATACGGTGGTCACATTTAGTTTCATAACCACCTCCAATTTTATTTTCTCTTCTGATCTGTGTAGATCTCGTGGCATCATCAAACTATGGAATGGAAGGGGGGGGGGTCTCGAACCCCCCCTGACCCCCGTTGGTACAATACTAGACTCGAGTGTACTGAAAGTGATTTTTCCTAAATGGTTTTACACTCTCTTTCCACTCAAGTGCATGTAAACTTCCTAATCTCTAACTCATTTGCGTAAATAGCGTATAACTTTAACAGGTATTAAGATGTAGTGCTTAAAAAATAACTTTGAGCTGTTCTGCTCATCTCTAATTATTTAGTTCGTGAACTATTCAACTAGAATTAAATATTCATTTACGCGAACTGAAACACTTTTGACTTTTCCCAGAATTGAACATTTTGCCCATCTTTGTGGTTACTAGTTAACTAATTATTTACCTCTAAACCCCAATAATAATAATAACTAAAAAAACGCTGAGCACATTTCAGGAATTTATCATTTTAAACTGTTCTTAGCGTTCTGTCCTTCTTAACTACATGTAGTTCGTGAGTTATTGAACTTGAAAGAACTATTCATTTTAGTGACCTGAATCCTTTCAAACTGCATTTATTGAACTGCCATACCATGCCTATCTATAATATTTAGTTCACCATCTATTTAACTAGATAAATTAACTTATTTCAAGAACTGAATAGCTTTGATTTATCCCCAGAATTGAACTGTTATGGTTTATTTAAACCATACATTTAAATTAACTGAATAAGTTTGAATCGTTCCCAGAATTGAACTGTGATGCCCATCTATATATAGTTCATGAACTATATAAGGAACTAAATGAATTTAAAAAAACCTTGTCTACAATTAAAGATAAAAGAAGATATTGGGTACCTTTGTGCATTTGAGTCTATCCACATTTTCCCTCTTTCCTTTAGTTGGGTTTTCTTAATTAAGTTTGAAATTCTAAGTTTGTTTTCTCTTTTTCTTTATTTTATCAATTTCCATAATAAAATAGACTTACATCTCTTTGTTATATCTCAAAAAGTGGGAAGAGGTTTACCTTATGCCCAGACCACGATCCACTTAAATGCATAATGTAAGCTGTAAATAAGCTTGTGTGTGATCTGGATTCACATCATAACATAATTTAATGTAACAACTCATTAAGACACAAACAAAATAAGATGAAACCCCATAATTTAGGAGTGGGTAGGCTACGCGTAGGTATTTGCATTAGGAGCTTCAATATATTCAAAATAAAGTGTGATGAGAGGCTACGACATTTTAAAGATTGCGAGACATTGACGAACTATGCTGAAGAAGTTATATGCATTCCATAAACAAACAAGTGAAGTAGGTACTAAATAGTTGTGTTGATGTGGCTTGCGAAGTGATTGGCTGGCTATTAAACACGATACACTTCACTTAACATTCAAATAACGTTAAAGTTCTGGACAACTCTTAGATTAAGTGAACGTTAATGTTAAGTTGATCGTGATCCAGGCATTAAAGAAACATATTATCTTTTTAATATTTAAAATTAAATAAACTAAGTAATCAGGATGGTTGGTAAAATAATTTATTGAACCAGCCCTAACCAATTTCAATTTTTTTTTTTAATATCAAATTTCCTCAAGACCTCTAGATATTAAATTTCCATTAAATTACATTTAAAATAAGTAAATGACAATATGGTTGACATTTTCAATCCATCATGGTATATGTAATTAAATTAATGAAATACAATCTTTTCCACACAGAAGAAAGGTAGGCCTACATAAAAGAGCGTGTATAAATAAACATAAACATTAAAAGAATTCCACACAGTTTGCATCTTGAAATTTCTCTCATCCTTGTTTTAACCTGAATAATAAATATACCTTGAAGGCATAGAAAATCTACCGAAGTATCGCAAACTTTACTTCAAGAAAGTTATTTAACAATTTACTGGATCCGAGTTGCTATATAATTGACACAAAAGTAATTATTTAAAGTTTAAAAATAAATACAATCATGGATATCTTTTCAGGTAAATTTTGTGTGAAAACATATGTAGAAAAAGCATATTTGGGGGGATGGGGAAGGGCAAATTAATACTGATAGCAAAATATATAATAATATTGATATAAACATGTTTAAATTAAAAATAATTGATGTTTACTTCTTAAGCTCTGTACAAAATTTGCTGAGGAAGTAAACATATTTGTAGCTACAGTAACCCCACAACTTCTTTGGTGTTGACTGACAGCTCACAGCTGACTTCTGACGATCGACATTTAGGTATATACCTACATTTTGACTGTCAAAAGTGACAGCTGATAAACACATGTTTTTGCAGATCATCTGGTTAGGGATACATAATTTGGCCTGGTAACTTTTTAAGGCCATCAGCTGTCAGCCAGCACCAAAGAAGCCATGGGGCTACTACTGTATGTTATGACAAATATTCACTTATTTTCTTTTTTAAAAGTACACATACCAATGAAAGTAAAAAGCTTATTTCAAATGAAAGGGACAAACTCAATTACATTATAGAAAATGACCTATAATGTGTGATTTTAAAGTGCCTTTATGATAGAAAACCTCACCACATCGATCACACTTGTATTTTCCTCGTCTGGTATGAATTAAGATGTGCTTCGAAAGTGATCTCTTGTGGCTGTAACCTTTGTTACACACTTCACACTTGTATTTTATCCGTACACTATGAATTAACGTGTGTTGATTTAAAGTGCTCACATCGGTGAAAGACTTACCGCAAACCCCGCACTTATATTTCCTCTGTCCGGAATGAATCGCGGCGTGTCTTAAAAGATTACTATTATCTTTAAAAGTCTTCATACACAAATTACACTGGAAGTTTCGCTCCCCCGTGTGGACATACATGTGTGTGCGGAGTCTACTCTTGTCTGTGAAACTTTTCTCACACTCTTCACACTTGTATTTCTTATGTCCGCTATGAAGAAGGTTGTGAGACTTGAGATTTCTCTTATATTTGAAACATTTCTCACACAGTCCACACTTGTATTTTCTCTGTCCGCTATGCGTGATTGTGTGAGTTTCAAGTAAATTCTTATAGAAGAAACGCTTCTGGCACGTCTCACACTTGTATTTTCCCAGTCCACTATGGTTATGAACGTGCCGAGAAAGTGCGTGCACACTAGACAAACACTTACCGCACAGATCACACTTATATTGACCCTCATTAGGATCAATGTTGGTGTGACATTCAGGCGATATTTTCTTGTTGGTATTATTTCGACAGGTTTTGAAAGTGGTTATGTAGTCAGCTTCTCGAAAAGAATTAGGTTGAGATAATGTGATAGGTTTATTTTCGTTAGTTTCTTGAATATAGCTCCATGATGAATACTCTTCACTAGGTTTCAATGATTCATACAAAGTTGAATTTGATGAATCATCCTGTTGAAAATGAAAAAATTTATATATATATATATTTTAAATTACATACAGTAATGGAATTATTAAAAACACACACACTAACCTAACCCTGGTTTGGCCTAATACAATTTTAGACTATACTGATTTATCCTATAAGCTAGGCCAAAATTTTGGGATTAACGAATTTAGACAAGGCTAAACTAGTTCATCTGGAAGCTCTTAAGATGTATCAATTCGGCCTTTTCTGATCTAGTTTGTTCTGGAATGGGGTTTGGGTGGTAACATATCTACATTTTTTATATATATATATATATATACACACACACACACACACACACACACAAAGATGTCCTGGAATCAAGTTTTGGACTTTAACATATATATATATAAAATCACACACACATCCGTCTTACTATCTGTTCAAGTTATACACATAAATGATAATTATTCTAATGGGCTAGAGAGGAAGAAATAAGCATCGTAAAGGTTATCTATCCGTAACATGCATGGAGGGAGAGTGTGGAAACCATTAAGGAAAAACCACCCTCTAAAGACCTGAATATATATCCTGAACTCCGCGTCATCAGGAGGCGAGTCTGAGAATGTTGTCTTACACCACTCGGCCACTAAAGCGGTTTGTCACTAGTATTAATAAAATTATTAACATATAACTTTTAGTTTATTATGATAATTTAATTAAAAATAAACATAAAAAAATATGTCCAATGTTATTTAATCATTGTTAATTTTTTAAATAGGCTCACTAAAAGAGTATATATCCAAAAACGTCATTTACCGAAATAATAATTATTGTATCTAATAACAGCTTAGAAACACACGTGAGTATTGTCAGTTATATGTCACCGTCATATTTCTGCCTAGTTACTGTCAGATTATGTGTCATTTCACATCGGTGGGTGTTTCTACTTATTATGACAATATTCACAAAACTGACATTGTGCTGATATAGTATAATTTAAGATAGTTAGAAAACTTTATTTGTGAAATTTATACATCTTGGTGTGACTTGTTACCGATATGGTGGAGTATTTATAACATTACCATTTATCTTAATTGGAGGCAGACTTCTTACTTACGTGTAACTACATTTACTTTTTACTTTTAAAAACTTTGAAGGAGTGTTACTTTTTTTTTGTTTCGACCAACACCATCAAGTCCTTATTTCATTATGCTTAGCACACACATTAGGTCCTGACTCTACAACAAATATGGCGTCGCGTAATTGCTAAGTTCGAGCGTAGCAACAAACATTTTGATGCCAAGGATGAGAGAATTTTGGGAAAGTGACCCAACACGACTAACTTAACAAAGTGTGTGTGTATGTGAGCATAGGTGGTAAGATAAGATAGATGAAATATTTCAATTAGGCCTACCTTTATAAAATAAAATTACTTTACCAGGGTTGAAATAAATATGAATTTAAGAAATTCTACAACTGATATAATAAAAGGGTTGGTTTCCAATTAAATTATTATTATTATTATTATTATCACCGTGTCTTACTACCCGTCCAGGTTATACGGACTTACGCTAATGTGTAATGGTAGAGTGATTGTGAGATGAAATGGAGGACCTACAGTTTAACGTGGGATCCGAACCACTGTGATAGGCCTGGCATTCCTCACATTCACAAGATGTCTTGTCAGAGGTGAAGGAAGGGTTTGGTAATCAGATAAATCTATGCCGGGACCGAGGATTGAACCCCGGACCTCTAGCACAGAAGTCCGACACCTTAGCCCCTAGACCACCAGGTCACCTTTCCAATTAAAATAAGGAATACATAATTTAATATAATTAGAACAAGTTTTTTTTTTCTTACCGTCAGTTCTTTCTTGATCGGTGGGGAGAACCTTAGAGTTAAAATGTGGTTTTCTTCATTTAGTTTGATTTGGTCCTCTGAATTTATAGAAGGCTCAACATCAACCTATTAAAATAAGCATAAGTGTAATTCAAGATAAAATGTTACTTGTACATAATTTAATATAAGACATAGAGCCCATTTAGTGATCAAAGATATTAGGTTGTATCTGCAAGTATCTTCGCTACTTATCAATAGGACAACATGATTTATTATCGAATATTCCCTATCCGACACCTTAGATTAGTTCAGCATGTCCGCCTATTGAGTTAAAGGGTCCCAGGTTCGATTCCCGGCATTATCGAAAAATGTATCATCGATGAAATGTGGTTTTACCCTTTCACAGTGATCAATTAACGGCCGGTGACTGGATGTTGTGCATGTCCTAGTCTTGATTATAAGGAATTTGAAGATACGACAGGCCTTGCAAGCCGATAGTGGAAAATATATGACTTGAATTAAAAAAATTGACCCTAGGCTGAAAACAGTAATGGATGTAAAAAATAAATAGTTTGAACAGTTACCACAAATATAATAGTTATATTCTGTAGTTGAACCAATAGCGTAGTAAAATGTCCTGAAAAATGAAATAAATTTTCAGAATATGATATCTAGAGGCGAGTAACCCGCCTCAGTGGCGTAGTTGACTAACGCGCTTGTCGTGTTGAGCTCGAGTGCTGAGGACAGGGAGATCGAGGTTCGAATCTCGGTCGGGTGAACTGGGGTGTTTTTTTTTCCTAAATGGTTTTCCACTCTCACTCCACGCAAGTGCGGGTTCACTTCCTCTGATTCAACCTTCCCAATTCCTAATCCATTAGCGTAATTAGTACTTAAAAGCGTATAACCCGAACGGGTAGTAAGACGTAGTGCTAAATATTATTATTATTAGATGCGAGTAAATACTCACTAGAACAAATATATTAGCTCTGGTTATTTGATTCTTAGTAAAATGTGTCAAGAGTTTATAATTTGATTGACAAGATTCATATAATATGTATAGCAGTATCGCAGCCAGATTTTTACTTTGTGAGAGACATTTATAATAAATTCTGTAACCAGAATGAAATTCTGATTGTTATAGGAGACGAGAATAGGGGGAGGAATTGCCTCATCACTGAAGACCAAGAAAAAGTGAGAATAAAATTGGACAAAGTTCTCGATAATAGAACAGGATTGACGAGTATGTGTGCGACAGCCAAAATTTTTGGCGGGAAAGTCCAAGTCAAATGAGATGTGAAATACTAACTTATCTTTTTCTCATGTTAAAATAATCTCTCCTCATATCAGTGGGTGTAAAAGGATCTTTTTTCATTCAGAATATAAATTAATAGGATGTGACAAACACCATAAATTTATAGTATAAAACTTAGAAAAAATGCTTTAATTACTGTGAGGCGAGCCACGGAAAATTAGTCTAAAATGTTTGGAATTTGTGTCAACTATGAATAAGATGTATCATATGTTCTGTGTGTGCTTTATTTTTAGATTTACAGTTGATCTTCAAGCAAACACAGTGTTTGTTATCTTAAGAGTTTTCAGTGTTTTCCTAGTTATTATTGGGTACACTAGCCCCATGGCTTCTTTGGTGCTGACTGACAGCTTTGAATCGTTACCAGACCAAATTATGTATCCCTACGCCAAACCATATGATCTGCAAAAACATGTGTTAAGCAGTTGTCACTTCTGACAGTCAAAATTTAGGTATATATCTAAATGTTGAGTGTCAGAAGTCAGCTGTGAGCTGTCAGTCAGCACCAAAGAAGCCATGGGGCTACTGTACCTAGGCTACCTATTTTTTGTTTTATTTTATAAAGCCTATGCACTTAAGGAGTCCCTTGTAGGCACATTAAGTGAACATTTTAAGACCTAAAAATCTGTTGTCCATATTATACATATTTAAGAAAAAAATACCACAAAGTTAAATTCTAATGCATCAACAAATATTTATTTTGGATTTGTTTAAATTAATGTGAATTTGATAGGAAGAACTACTAGTAATGTTGTAATTGAAATAATGTGTGGTAATTATCAAGAGATAAATTACCTCAATTTTCAGTAGTAATTCTTCTGTTGTTATGTTCAGTTCTTGGTGTATTTCTAAATTATAGTCGAATATTGGCTCCGCCTTAATAGTTTGCGGAACTTCCTTGGAATCCATTTCCATCCTGAGTGCAAGAAACATTAGTTGATCATACAAACAATTTTTTTTATTATTATTATTAGCACCGCGTCTTACTACCCGTTCGGGCTATACGCACTTACGCTAATGTGTAATGGTAGGGTGATTGTGAGATGAAATGGAGGACCTACAGTTTAACGTGGGATCCGAACCACGGTGGAGGCCTGGCATTCCCCACA
>CABFOW010004612.1:8114-23834 GCA_902141385.1 Timema californicum | reverse complement strand
CCACCCAGCACAGAAGTCCGAAACCTTACCCCCAGACCACCAGGTCACCTTAAATACATTTAACATCTAGTTTGTTGGTTGCATGATCTAAGGCGTTACTCTCGTAATAGACTAAACTGCCGATGATAGGGAGATTGAGGTTCGAATTTCGGTCGGATGTACTGACAGTGGTTTTTCCAAAATTGTTTTTCACTTTCCCTTCCCGCAAATGCGGGTAGAATTTCTACAAATATAACCTTCCTAGTCGCTAAAAACCAATACCGTAGTTAGTACGTAGGCGTAAACCAAAACGGGTAGTAAGACATTGTCCTTAAAAAAAATTAATAACGTATTGTAGTGGTTTAAATTCACTCACATGAATGGAATCAAAATTGTTTAAAGTATTGAACGAGATTAAAAGGTGTTTTTTTTATACTAATAGAATGTTAAAGTTTAAAGTAATTAATGAAAGGATAGGTTTGTGTGTTTATGATTAAGTTCGAAGGTCGAATAGGTTTGATAAATTTGAAAGAGGATGGCGTAACATTATTATGTATACATAAGCTAATGTTAGTAATCATTGTCTAACCCCCAAAACAATAATTATACTGATTTGCCCAAAAGATAATGGTTTTAATTTTTACGATTATTGGTTTTAAATTTGTTTTTTTTATATGGGAATGTGTAGGACCTTGGATATTAGCATTGTAAATAGCCCTTGAAAAATAGTCTTAAAATATATGCAATTTGAATTAGATACGAATTTCCACTTTTTATGTTTTAGGCAACAGTAAAACTCACAAAAATAAGCTATTTATTAAAGTTCTTTTCGCATGTCGAAAAACTAAAACTCTATGTATTTATTTACAAATTACAGCTCTAATACCTTAAACGTTTATTGCCAACATGAGAAAATAAAAAATAACTGATATGAAATATAGTTAAGAAATGAACAATAGAGGCAGCATCGTTCAAAATTTGGAGATGGCATTATTAAGTAAAAACTTTAACAAATACCTCCTGGAATAAAGTAGAATACAGAGATTTTGCAGACAATTAAAGTGGTAAAAAAATATTTCTCTCTCATATATGATATGAACGTACATCTGCCCCTTATATCAAGGATATAACTCCTTTAACAGGGAATTGAAAGAGTCTCATCAATGTATCTGAAATTATATTAATAAAATGTAAGTCACTCTAGTATCTAGCCTAAAATTTGTGTCAAGAGCACATGGAAAATTTAGAAGTAAAATTCTTTCTCTTTAACCCAGTGTAAGTGTGCATTACCTTTGACCTATTCAGTTCCGAGGTTTAAAAATCTTAAAACACGAAAGTGAACGAGTTTCACCTATCTCTTTAAAATAGCCTTGTGTTTACTCCGGCATAAACAATAACACTTCAGCTGAATGTGTACATATGAGTAGAATCTGAAAGGGTAGTAAGACGTGGCGCTAAAAATAAAGAAATCAATAATAATAAAAATTATAAGCAAATAATTATAGGTCGCGAACTATAGAACGATTGGTTGCAAACGGCTGAATTGCAAAATGAGCTCGCCAATTATTGTTCTATAAGATTTGGTTCACAAACTAAATGTTTAAAAAAATCTGTTACCATATAAGTAGGCATATACGATATACTCCTTTGTTCTGACATTTAAAAACTTCTATTATAATTAAAGAAGTTTTTAAATGTCGGATGTAAGGGGTAAAATACACAATTATATGGTAACGGAAATTGTAATTATTTTAGTAAAACTCCTCACTAGAGATGTGTGGTTCACGAACTACTAGCTCAAAACAATTTAACATTGTCTAAAACTGAACTTGATGTGATCTAGTTCAAATTGAATTACAGCTTATGTAGTTTCGAGAACTGTTCAACCATAAATGAACTACTCATTTTAGTTATTTGAATCCCTTTGAAATAGAAAGGAAAGTTAACGCCACTAGAGATAGGTGGTTCACGAACTATTAACTCAAAACAATTTAACATCGTCTAAAACTTAACTTGATGTGACCTAGTTCAAATTGAATTACAGCTTATGTAGTTAGAGAACTGTTCAACTATAAATGAACTACTCATTTTAGTGATATGAATCACTTTGAAATAGGAAAGTTAACGCCACCAGAGATAGGTGGTTCACGAACTATTAGCTCAAAACAATTTAACATCGTCTAAAACTGAACTTGATGTGACCTAGTTCAAATTTGAATTACAGCTTATGTAGTTAGAGAACTGTTCAACTATAAATGAACTACTCATTTTAGTGATATGAATCACTTTGAAATAGAAAGGAAAGTTAACGCCACTTTAAGGAATTTTATTTTGTCATTGTTTACGTCACAACTTTTAGGATTTTAATACAGACAGCAAAATATATTTTTTAAAAGTACGCCCTGTACAACACTTCCTTACAGTTCCGGGGCACTTCTCTTCTTCATATCAGGTCTTTTACACACCTATATGGGTGACCTGGTAGTCTAGTGGTAAGGTGTCAGACTTCTATGCTGGCGGCCGGGGTTCAATCCTCGGTCCCGGCAAAGATTAATCTGATTACCAAACCCTTCTAACTTGTGAATGTGGGGAATGCCAGGCCTCCACCGTGGTTCTGATCCCACGTTAAACTGTAGGTCCTCCATTTCATCTCACATTAGCGTAAGTGCGTACAGCCCGAACGGGTAGTAAGACCCGGTGCTAATAATAATAATAATAATAATAATAATAATACACACCTATAGAACAACTCTCCCTTCTGTCCTATTACATCCTTTCTAATCCCACCTTTCACCTCAATCACGCTTCCAAGATATTTTACATTCTCAACTTTTCTCAGCTCTACTCCATCTAACTTTACATCTTCACTTGGTCTTTTCCATTTGTCATTAACATCACTTCACAATTAGCCATACTAAATTTCTTCCCACACTCACTTCCTCTTCCTACAACCTACATTTATTATTATTATTTAGCACCGCCAGTACTATTACGCTAATGGATTAGGAATTGGGAAGGTTGAATGAGAGGAAATGAAACTGTGTTTGCGTGGAAAACCATTTAGGAAAAATCACCCTCAGTTCACCGGACCGAGATTCAAACCTCGGTCTCCCCGTCCTCGGCAGTCGAGTTCAACACGACTAGCGCGTTAAGCCAACTATGCCACAGGCGGGTTACAAATCTACAAGTTCCCCAACAAACATCATGGCTTTAACTCCTTCAAGTTTTTCAACCACTTTGTTCATGACCATTTCCATTACGAATAGTAGTTGAGAGTGTACTTAATTTGGAACCTCTCTGTCCTCCAACTCTGTTTTAACACAACTCCTGCTATCCTCGTACATGCGTTTCACTCATTTCAACTCATCTTTCCAGTTTGGCCTTCTCCGCTGCTTTCCAAACTTTAACACTACCAAATCTTTCCCGAAATCTTACCTTCTTTCCATAAAACTGTCTTATGGCAACGTTCAAGTCTTTTGTAGAGCCCCATGTTATTGTTAATGCAATCTTCGATTACAAATGGAAATATCTTCTTGGATTAGGGCTATATATATTTTTTCCCTTTGTGATCTAATCAACAAAATAAATATAAATATTTAGAATCAATAGAAGGGCCTACATTAATAAATAACATATATCTATATTTTTTGAGACATCAGTCTCACTATAGTCAATAAACAAAATAAAGAGGTGATACTTTCTAGATCGATCTCTTCGAGCTTAAATTCAAATCACTCAAGATGGGCTATTAAATGAAAAAAAAATCGTTGAATGGCTGTCGTAATGAAATAGATAACCAGGACGTTCAGTTTACTTTGATAAGTGGCAGTTTTAGGAGTAGAGTGTCTCTCTACTGAGCTAGGGGTCCTGGGTTTGATCCCCTGCATGGCCAGAAAAATTTTCATGGGTGAAATGTGTGTTTACCCTTTCACATTGATAAATTAAAATCTAGGGGACTGGATGCTGTGCCTGTCCTAGTCTCAAGTTAGATTATAAGGCACATGAAATAATGACACCTAGCAAGCTGGTAGTGGAGAATATATGGCTTGAATAAAAAAAACCAACTAAATATAAACATTATTTCTTATGATCTGTTCATTATAACAATCATACATTCAGTTAAATGTTAAATCACTGGTCTGGGGGTTTGATTAAGTTCATCCTGTAATTATGATAGGGTCTTACACAGCAATATACAGCATAATTAGAATCTTACATTTTATTGACTCCTCGATTATCATTAACGATTCGAGCTCCCATCCCTGGTTACTTTATAAATATTTCTTGTGTGGGAAATTAACATTTATATTTAGCCAAAATATTTACAAGTATTGACCTAAATACACACAAAGGCAGAAAGGTTTGGTTAAAAAAGAAAGTTAATATATTTATTATTTAACTTTATTGTTTATACAAACATATTTACATTGCTTCCATATTAACTCACTAATTTTGAAGTACCTACCTACCTCTTTCTTTTCTTCATAAAACACATTATAGGCAAATCTTTTCAGTTTTCATACAGTTTGGAAAAGACAAAACAAAAAGAACTATTTAAAACTCTTGTTCAATGTAAATAACTACCCGAGAACTATTTAACACTTTGTTAAATTGAGTGGAAGGTAATGAGATAAATTCACCTGCTACAAAGAGGATGAGGTGGAAATTAAAGGAGCGCAAAAAAAAACACATTTTAATTTGAAGCAATCCAATCAAATATATGAAAAGTCTTGAATAACACTTTATATATTACTCATGCACAAATTGTTGGTAATATTTATTTTTAATAACATGTTTAGGTTATGTGCATATGAACTAATTAAACTAATTAGTTGGAGGATGAGGAAGGATGAATTTAGAAGTGTACTTACATTTTTTTAAAGAGTGGAAAACAATTTTTGTAAAAACCACCCTCATTACACCCAACTAGGATTCGAAACTCGATGTCCCGGTCAGTGAGACTATTCTAACACGAGTGTTTCACCTTAAACCATGTGACCCCCCAAGCAGGTTAATATGAATATTGATTTGTATTTTTATTTAACAGCTCAGAATGGGATTAATTAACCATAAACTGAGTATTTTTTATTGGCGAAAATTCATAAGTGAAATCCTTTTTGAAGCGAAAGTCAAAAAGATTTGAAGCTTCGCTTACTGCCAGGGAAAATAAGAATTTGGTGGGTGTTGCCGACGATCTCGGTTCAGTGACAAAATGAGACTTTTCGGAAGTTACGAGGCACAAAGTCCCTTATAAAAAAAATACACAGTAAAATAAATAAACATAGCAGTTTTACAACATTACGAAAACCAAATAAAAATATTTAAACCATATTTACCTCGGTTTGCCAGATTTCAGTTATGACATTGGTTTTTGAATATCTGTCATGAGCACTAGATGAGAAAAAGTTGTCATTGAATTCCAGGACATCCTTGACATATTCAACGACTGGTGCGGTCATTGTGCGAAGAAAATTAAACTCTTAAAACTGCAAAAACACCGACCATTTATAGTGTTCTTTACATATCCACCTTAAAGGGGGCAGAGGAAGAAGGAAACAAGTGACGATATTACTTAAGATGTCAACAATATATATATTTTGTTGCCATTTTAAGTAATATTCAATGTGATACTTATGATCAAATTAGTTTTATACACCGATTGTAGGTGTTTCAAAGTTTAGTTAATAGTTAGCTAGTTCATAATGAATCTATATCTAACGAGCCTGACAAAAAAANGTTAATAGTTAGCTAGTTCATAATGAATCTATATCTAACGAGCCTGACAAAAAAAAAAAAATGCAACCAACATAAAAGAATTAGATTAAAAGTGTCATAGAGTTACCAACTAAGCTAATATAAAAAATTTATTTTATACATAATGCCTTACTCGTAATTATAAACATTTTAAGAGAGCCTATCTTTTTTTTTTTTTAAGTACGATAAAAGTAAAGTTTCTAAACTGTATGCAGGTGGTCGTCCTTTGTCGAAAAATGCAATCACAAATATCAAAAATAGCAAACACGCAGCTTGAACACATTCACACGTGTATTTAGATATGTACATAATAAACAGTGTTGAGCTATTAAAAATATATTATTCAAAAACAAATAAAATGAGCTCGGACCAACATAATTCTACCAAAATACAAATACATTTTGTTCAGCTAAAATTATTTCATACAATAAAATAAAACAATCTACAATTGAATGATGTAATAATAATAATAATTAAAAAAAACAGTTGCCCACATCAAAACCCAGAGCAAATAGAATATTATATGTATATATTTAAATATTACCATCCAAAACGATGTAGTACGTATTTACACCTAGGATACAAAAAAGTAACAAAAGCTGCTTGTTAATTATTGAAGCAACTTACTAACTAGCTAAACTATGTTTATATCATATTTAAACACACAAACATTAGAGACAAAGCAAGCTTAACACAAATAAAAGGTATAATATTGAGCACAAATTAAAGATATAATTATTCTTTTCCCTTTGTCTTAAGGATAGTCAACATTAAGCAGTTTACTGCTTTTTTCACAGTTTTTCTTAGATACTAAAAAATAACAAATTCATGTCAAATATGGAAGAAGATACAGGAAAGAAGAAAAGACACGTTTAAGTGAACAAATACAATATGGATTTAAAGAAAAACACAGTCCACACCTTACACTGATGCCACTGTACTCATTAAAAGTTTGCCACACACAAATTACAAAATTCCCTCCATTTGATGGCTTTTACAGACACCTTAAGAGCATCAAATCTAATGTATGATGCATGTGCCAACCAGTGGGACGCGACCACTATTTGGGTGTCACGATGACACGAGAAAAACAACAACAAAAATAGTGAATAAAAGTTTTTCAAATCAGTTTAAATTTTTTAAGTGATAATATTTCGACGGCCATGTCATTCAATGTCTAGTAAAAATGAACTTATTGAAGTCAATTCCTTAGTAAAGATGAGACAATACGAGTTTTTTTTATTATTATTCAGATTCTTAAATTTTTACCTCGATTCTTATGGGAATATGCTTTTAATAAACGATTTAAAAAAATAATTAATTAGTCATTTAAAACATTTTTGTTCTTTAAAAAATAGTGATGATTTTAATTATTATTTACGTTGCGACAGTACATTTGTAAAGCAATCGTAGTAAATTTCCTAACACAGGGTTGGTATTTGTTAAAATGGAGGTTTGTTTTTTGTTTTAGGAATGCATTGCGAAACATATTTATATTATGAAGCAAAACATCAATATTTAGATTTTCGAATTAAGACTAATACATTTGGTTAAGTTTTATTTTTAAAAATATATTGAGTAAATAACGAAAAATGTGTTACAAAAGGCGTGTAGCATCCGATATTCATTCCTCTCTTAATAAAGCACGGACAATCATTTACAGGCCTTTTTTTAAGAATCGAGGTATCTTATTGATAATCTCACAGCTCAAATGAAATTAAATATGTCCAAAACACTCACTTTTGAAAATTTAATCCTTCTACCTCTTTTAAAATTTAGGCGTTACTAAAATATTTCCAATTTTATTAGAGTTATTCATTACATTTCTTAGTATAAAACAAGTTTTTATTTTGAAATAGTCATTAAAAAAAACACAAAATAGATGGCACTTTAGACTAGATCAAAATTCAGTCCTTATGTGACTCACTAGTCGGAAAAGTTTCGGCTTGTCTACTTTAGAGGAATTAACCCAGGGTTGCTACAAATCATATTTTACCAAATTATCTGACTTTTCCAGGTTTTAATGGTGGATAATGACTTGTTTTTTTAATTATTATTGATCACATATTAAAAAAAAGTTTGTATCTACTAAACAAACAGTTTTAACAGCTGTTATTTTAAAAATTAAAATGATATTTTATTTCGGGTAAACCTATTATTAACTTTTGTTTTGGTTGCAAAATTAATTAGATGTTTTAGACATTTTTTTAAATTCCCTGACATTTCCCTGTTTTCTATGTCATCCAGAAATTCTCCGACTTTTCCAGGTTTTCCCTGTCTGTAGCCACCATGAGAAAATTAATGGAGCCGATATGTAATTCAGTGTTTAGAAGGGTTGGAAATTAGGAAAAAGGGGGAAGGGTTAAGGGGTAGAGAAGACACGTGCTTGAATAAGCATGCCTAGTTTTTTGGTTCACATTTTTTTTTCTATGTAAAGTTTTACTATTTAAATATTTAAGATTAATGTCCGAATTTTCTTTGTGTGTGTGTGTGTGTGTGTGTGTGTGTAAACTTCCTCGTTTTTACAGTTTCACAAGTGCATGGCCATATTGTGTTCAATCCCTTTTGTGTGCCCTGACCCATCTTTCGTGTACCTTTTTGTGTGTATGTATATCAAAATGTACCTCAAAGGTCGAAAAAATGTGTTAAAGAAATTCTTATTATAAAATTCTCAAACTTTTTACAGGTTTTGCAAACAAGATTTTACACCTTTTTTTAAGTTTTTTTTATGAATGATAATCCTTTTATTTATTACAATGATCATATCTTTTACTTAAAAATGCAACCATCTACTAGATATTAACAATTTTATAGTTTTATTTAATTATTGAATGATTTGGATATTATACATGGTCCTGTGTATATGTGGTATAAAAAATCAATGAACATCTAAACGATTATAGAATGTAACATTTAAGGGTGTGCGAATAATCGAAAATTTGAGTTCAAGTATAGATTTAGTGGATACTCAAACCCGATTCAAAGATTTTTACATGACTGTAAAAATTTTGAGTACTTGAAATTTTCAATCTTTTCCCTTTTATTATTATTATTATTATTATTATTATTATTATTATCACCGCGTCTTACTACCCATTCGGGTTATACGCTCTTACGCTAGTGTAAAGGTAGGGTGATTGTGAGATGAAATGAAGGATCCTACAGCTTAACGTGGAATCCGAACCACGGTGGAGGCCTGGCATTCCCCACATTCACAAGATGTCTTGTCAGAGGTGGAGGTAGGGTTTCGTAATTCTGTTTAGTAACGGTTTTAAAATTATCAAATATTGAAAAATGTAATATTTAGTAAGATAAAATTTAATTTTTTGATAATCTATCGAAGACTTATTCTTCCTTCTAAATTTTTCAAAGCTTCGCACACCATTAGTTAAAAATTCAAATTTGCATTTAGTCACAAAAAATTATCATTTATAGAAAAATGTTTAGGAATTCAATACATGCAATAGTAGTATAGAAATGGTACATTATTATTTAGGGTTGTGCAAAATCCATTTTTTCAATTCAAAGTTAAGTCAAATTGAAGTATGAATATTAAAAATAGTTTTAATGATTTAATTGTTGAATCCAGAATTTTATTTTCAAATCCAAGTCAAAGTGAAGTCAAGTTTTCAAATCTTTATACACCCCAATAATTGTTACTTCGTGGCAAATTAAATTACTCGTTTTCTTTACAAGACATTTCATATCCAGCCTGTAAAAACGTTTCAACTCGACACTTCATCATATCAAATACGTTAAAAAAAATACATTAAACTCTTAACCTAAAAAAAATTTATCTGTGAATTCACAAAGCTCACATTTCCCTTTGATTACACGTACAATCAGTTCATTTTGAGCATGAAAAGACTTTTAATTAAAAAAAAACCTTTACAGAAAAAAACAATACCCTGTTTAAAAAATAGCATACAGTTTAACAATTCAAGCAGAATAACCCAACAAATAATAATAATAAGAAGAAGAAAAATAGGTAATATATTAAGTAATATACAAGTTTATTAATTAACACTGCCTTTAATGTCTGTCAGTCTGGTTTTAATTAGATAGATATATATATATATTTTAAAAAAAGATAGTAAAAGTTGTTTATAACATCACACTTAAATTATATAAACCATTTGTAACATAGTCCCTGAATAGTTACTTCTCACGTTTTTACTAAACGGTAACTTTTTTTTGTCCCTCCGCCACGTTCCAAATAATTGAATCCAATATGCGTTTGCCCTCAAGATTGAGCAAGTCTCTCTGCCCTCTACGCCTCTGCGGGGACCTCCGTCTCGACTCCCGCTTCCACCCATTGCGCCAGGCCCCTGTTCACAAGCTCGTAGTTAACAAACACAACCTGTGGATAAACAAGAAAATCAAGGGATATAAGCATTCAAAGTTTTAAAATTCACTGACTTTGAGGGAGAAAGGGGGGGAGGGGGGAAGGTTTAATCTTAGATAAATCGCAAATCTTAAAGCCACTTTTTTTTGACTCTTAAAGCTAAATCTGTATCCTAATTTTTAGTTCAGGTTCCATGATAACTAGTTGGATAGGAACAAGGAAGGAAGCATTTTAGAGGTAATCCACAGTTCTCACATGGCTTCTTTGGTGCTGACTGACAGCTGACGACAGCTTTGAAAAGATACCAGACCAAATTATGTATCCCTACGCCGAACTATATGATCTGCAAAAGCTTGTGTTTAGCACCTGTCACTTCAAACAGTCAAAATATAGTTTCTATACAAGAAACATATATATGACTGTGACATATTTATTTTTTATTTATTGTTGATGTTAGGCCTAGTATTAATTATTAATTTTTTCCACAATATTGAAATTTTAAAAAAGATTAGCATTTAATCCCAAATTAGTTTTTAATATTATGAATTAATAATTTTTTTTTATTATTTTAAAAATTATTATTTATTAATAGTATTATTAATATAATTATAAATGCGAAAAATCTGAATGTGTAGTATTACACGTAGAAAAAAACCCACTGTCAAAGCTTTTTAACACTATTACAACATTTTAGAAAACATTCTAAAGTAGTTTAAAGTAAGCGGTGGTAATGATTTAAAGTTAAAACTTAGATAGAAAACTCAGGAATAGCCATAATAAAATATTTAGATTTTCAATTTAATAAATCAGATAATTTTAAAATTGGTAGATGAATTAAGTAACTTTTAATATTCAAGATAGAGATTATATTTTGCTTTTAATGAGCAACAAAATGTCATATATAAAAATGTTCAATAAATTGATATAACATTGGATTAAAACATGGGTTGACGATAAGTCTAAAATACACATATAACATATTAAAATGTAGTTAAAAAACTTTGATACAACAAATTAAGGACAAAAACAAAGTTTATTAAAGATCAACAGTGGTGTAAATTAGCTAATGAAATTGAATTAGGGTGACCTGGCGGTCTAGGGGTAAGGTGTCAGACTTCTATGCTGGCGGCCGGGGTTCAATCCCAGGTCCCGGCAAAAATTTATCTGATTACCAAACCCTTCCTTCACCTCTGACAAGACATCTTGTGAATGTGAGGAATGCCAGGTCTCCACCGTGGTTCGGATTCCACGTTAAACTGTAGGTCCTCCATTTCATCTCACAATCACCCTACCATTATACATTAGCGTAAGTGCGTATAACCCGAATGGGTAGTAAGACGCGGTGCTGATAATAATAATAATAATAAATTGAATTAGTTTATTAGAATTTCTTAATGAGGTTTAATAAAGTAATGAAAATGTTCTTGTTACAACATTTTTGAAGAATATAATAATTTTTATTTTAAGGTTATGTATAAAATATAAGCCTTATCTTGGTTTTGTGATAATCAGCCATTAGAATGATGCTGATTTAGATTCTTCCGACATGTTTCGGTATAAGAGTACCATAATCATGGGCAACGTAAAATGAAATTAAAGAACCAGAAGAAAACTTGAGAATTATGTTGTAGAAAAATCTTAATAAATTACCGTTATACTGATTAATTTGTAAAATAAAATTAATAAACAAACTGACCAAAGTCGCTGTGCGAAATTAGATTCACTAGGCCTACTCAAACAGTTATAACAAACTGATACCATCTGCTAGCTGTCATGTAAAACCAAAGTGATAATTCAACTGTACCTACATTTGCAGGGAATGAAAGTGAGAAACCGTTCAGCAGACTGGTCTAACACAAGAATGACGACTTAGACCATTCAGCCAATGAAGCGGGTGATAATATTTAAGTAGCCAGTGTTTTTATATAAATCATGTATTAAGCTAAATATGTATAATGTATTATTATTATTATTATCACAACCAAATGTCACCTCCTACGTTTGTGGACCATTTTGTCAGGATGGGTTGCGGCCGAGGATGAGAGAGACGACTGGATATATAACTGTGTGGGTTCGTAATTGACGTTCGGCTTAGGTCTGATCGGTTTTTATTGTACTACTATGCGCTAATGCAAAATGTGATTTTAATAAGTAGTAAGATATATGAAATAATTTAGAAGCTTGTGGCAGAACGAAATATTGCAAGGAATGCTTAACCAATCAATGGCCCTGACTGACCTCTATCAAAATTGTGTTATATAATATTAGTTAAAATAAAACTATAACAAAAAATGTCAGGCTGTGGTTTTTGCTCTACAAGAAAAGTAAATTGATCACGTGTCTATTAATATAAAATATAACCAGTAACAGGGGAAAAACCCTTTTAATTAAATTTCAACAAAGTTGTAAAGCGAAGATAAATGAAAACTTTGTGAAAGCACTGTATAATAGGGGTGTGCGAAACAAATGTCACAAACAGTAGTAAACCTACCTGTGTCCCCTGGATGGAGTAGAGGTAGACGACAGGTACCCCATCGTCCGAATAGCCGCACAATTGGGCCTGTAGTATCTGGCCGTGGGTGAGTTCTTCCATGGCAATAAGCGACTCTTTGCTCCATTCTGCTTCCACGCCTGCGCACACACGATACATTATTAGCGGTTAAAACCCGCCTCAGTGGCTGCATGGTCTAACTCGCAGTAGACTAGACTGCCAATGACAGGGAGACTGAGGTTTGAATCTCGATCTGATGTTACCGAGGGTTGATCTTTTTTCTAAATGATTTTCCGCTTTCCTTCCGTGCAAAGGCTGGTACACTTCATTTAAATATAGCCTTCCTAATCTTTAAAACCATAAAAGTGGTATCTAAGTGTATAAACCCAACGGGTAGTAAGAAACGATGTTAAAACATAATATAATAGGGGTCAAAGGGTAAACAAATTTAGAGGTTTTTTTAGCAAAGAAAAAATATATAATAGGTGTCAAGTGGTAACCAAATTTAGAGGTTTTTTTTAGCAACGAAAAAAATATAATAGGGGTCAAGGGGTAACCAAATTTAGAGGTTTTTAGCAACGAAAAATAATAATAAGGGTCAAGGGGTAACCAAATTTAGAGGTTTTTAGCAACGAAAAACATATAATAGGAGTCAAGTGGTAACAGAATTTAGAGGTTTTTAGCAACGAATAAAATATAATAGGGGTCAAGGGGTAACCAAATTTTGAGGTTTTTTAGCAATGAATAAAATATAATAGGGGTCAAGGGGTAACCAAATTTTGAGGTTTTTTAGCAACGAATAAAATATAATAGGGGTCAAGGGGTAACCAAATTTAGAGGGTTTTTTAGCAATGAAAAAAATATATAATAGGGGTCAAGGCAAGGGGACACCAAATTTAGAGGTTTTTTTAAGCAACAAATTACACAAATTGGTTCGGGGTGTATGTACATGTAATAATGTGCTGGTGATGAGGAAGGTTAAATTTTAATGGAAATGTACCTACATTTGCGTGGAAAGTGTAGAGCCCTTTAGGAAAAACGACCCTCGGTATACATGACTAGACTTCAAATCCCCATCTTCAGTTCAGCAGTGGTGTTGCCTACTGCAAGAGTTGTCACCTAGGTACTTGTGTGTGTTGTACATGTACATTTATTACACTAATACATTAAGGTGGTAGAATTTTAGAGGAAATGTAGCTGCATTTTCAGGGAAAACCATCCTAGCACACCCGACCGTGATTCAAAACCTAATCCCACTGTCAACAAACAAACCAGTCTAACATGAGAGTGTGGCGTCGGACCGTGTGACCACCAATGAGAGCCGTGTTTGTTTCAAAAATAGTGCGACGGACGAGCAAAACAACCGCACTCACCTCCGACTGGACTGACGTTCGCCAGATAACACTCGGTGGCCTGGAACGGCAACATCATGAAATCCGAACGTATCTGCCTCAGGGCAGAGTTTTCCACCGTCTGGTAGCCGCCATAGTCGACAAACTTGACGTCACAGGTGTCGTTTTCCTCGTCAACCGACACAACCATGGCTCGGTACCAGCCGCCCATCGTCGGCGCCACGCAGATCACGGAAACTAGGCACAGAAACACAAGCATGTGTCAAGTCACACAGCAACAACAGGTTTTAAACACAGCAAGTCAAAATTAGAGATCGGTTGAATCCTCCACCCCCTCCCCCTCTTTTTTTTAGCACCGCGTATCAGTACTTGTTCAGGTTGTACACCTATGTACTAACTACATTAATGGGTAGGGATTAGGAAGGCTTCACTTTGAGGAAGTGCACCTTCATTTGCGTGGAAAACCATTCTAGAAAAACCACCCTCAGTACACCCACCCAGGATCGAACCCCAGATCTCCTTGTCTTTGGCAGTCTAGTCCAACACAAGATTAGCACGTTAGACCAAGCGACCACCGAAGCGGATCCCTTCTTTATTAATCCGACTCTCCATTTACTTTCAAATTCGAATTTTGAAAAAAAAAATGGCCTTAACGCTGTGCATAGAGTTCTGGCTGGAAAGTATAGGCGTGTGAAGTCTCGTCTTGGCTTCAAAAGTAATTCCAAATTCGACAATTACTAAGTATTTTAGCACCATGTCTTACTACCCATTTGGGTTATACGCTTATGTATTAATCACGGTAATGGGTTAGGGATAAGAAAAGTTAAATTTAGTGAAAACTACTCTCAGTGTCATCAGCAGTCTAGTCTATTGCGGGAGTAGCGCCTTAGACCATGTGGCCACCGGAGCGGTTGTTCTAAACACTTTAAAGATCAATTTTCATATGGGGAAAAAATCCTAAGTAATGAAATGAATTATTGCCTAATGTCTTGAAACTGTATAATAGGACATTGTAGAAACACTGTACAGTGATGTAAAGTAATTGATTGTGAAGGAAGCCAACCTGAAAGGATAGTTAGGTCAGGATTAGATAGAAGAACACACATCTCTCTTCATTTCTTCTAACACATAACATTTCACATTTCTTCACAGTTACACGTTATTTTAATTTTCCGCAACTGTTCGTTTCACATATAAAGAGACATATATAAAAAAACACATAATATGTAGTGTTTCTACAGTAGCCTCATGGCTTCTTTGGTGCCGATTGACAGCTCACAGCCTTGAAACGTTACCAGACCTAGTTATGTATCCCTACGCCGAACCAAATGATCTGCAAAAACATGTGTTTAGCAGCTGTCACTTCTGACGGTCAAGATTTAGGTATGTACCTAAATGTTGACTGTGAGAAGTCAGCTGTGAGCTGTCAGTCAGCACCAGAGAAGCCACGAGGCAACTGTATATACCTAAACGTTAACTGCCAGAAGTCAGCTGTGAGCTGTCAGTCAGCGCCAGAGAAGCCACGGGGCAATTGTATATTATAGGTAAATAATAACTTGACTAATCAGAATAAAACCGTGGCTCACCATTGACCGGGCTCGGTAGCGGAGGAGCCGTGGGCTCGCTGTAGCAGATGTTCATACAGGCGTTGAGACTGTTCAGGGCGGGGAACGTGGGGTGTAACGGCTGTTGCAAGAAGAAGTGAGTTGTCGACACCAGACTAGACAGGTACACGTCGTTGCTGACCCCCTCCAACAGCTGTAACTGACCAAACATACATCGTGACTTTTTCAGGGGGC
>CABFOW010004611.1:20572-42731 GCA_902141385.1 Timema californicum | reverse complement strand
TATTATTATTATTATTATTAGCACCGCGTCTTACTACCCGTTCGGGTTATACGCACTTACGCTAATGTGTAATGGTAGGGTGATTGTGAGATGAAATGGAGGACCTACAGTTTAACGTGGAATCCGAACCACGGTGGAGGCCTGGCATTCCCCACATTCACAAGATGTCTTGTCAGAGGTGGGGGCTTCCTATAGAAACCAGGGTTTAACAATGCGGCGAAGTTAACGTCCCATTAAAATCAGAGTTAACAATGCGAGGAAGTTGACGTCCTTTGCTTGTAGTGTTTGTCTCCTCTGTGCAAGTACTTGCCAGTACTTGTTATGTCCTGAATGGACTTGAACTACCTGTACTTGATTGCTATATCCTTTTTTTTTAAGCATCAAGTCTTACTACTTGTTCAGGTTGCACGCCTATGTACTAATTCCCCTAATGTGTTAGGGATTAGGTTGGTAAAATTTAGACGAAGTGCACCCACAGTTGCGTTGAGGGAAAGTGAAAAACCATCCTTAGTACACCCGACAGAAATTTGAATCCCTCTGTGATCAGCAGGTATGGTAACGTTGGTAACCACCAGACACTGCTCTTCCTACCAAAATCAGACTATACAAAGCTCACAAGAGAGAGAATGTTAATAAAATTAGCAAATATTTGCCTTAATAGATAGAAAAAAACACATTTTACCTCACTCTTTGAGTGTGCATTTGGATAAATTGAGGCAAACTGCTGTAACCCACTTTCCACTCAAGGTCGAGAGGATTTATACTTCCCCAATGTAGAAATCAAAACGCAAGTATATTCCAGCGCTTAATTTTGAGCAATTTGAAAAAGAAAAAAAATCAATAAGGTATATATAAGACAAAAGTCTTAAAATCCTGGTATATTTTTAAAAACAAATTCAGTATATGTGAAACTACAATAAATAAACTATAGTCGAGTGTCAGGATAAAAAATTCCTTTAGACATTTGTGAACCATATTTTTATTTTTGACGTAATCATTCTGATTCAGTGCCATTCATGTTACAATAAACTTTTCAGGGAATTCTAGGAACTAACTAGATTTACGTATATAGCACATAGACCCTCCAGGAGGGAGCCCCTGGGCTGTGAAGGGCCCGCCAAGCCTTCAACCTCACTTCCTTCAGAAATCAATAAAGTATATTAATTAATTAGTAATAAAAAATATATTGCAGTAAAATGCTCCAATACATATTACTTCATTGAAAGCTTCTTCAGCTTTGTAAGCTAATATTTGACTACATTTATCATCAAAGTTACAAATATTTATCCCAAAGAATATAAACAGGGTGTCCAGCCAAACAATAGTTTTAAATTCCCTGACTTTTCCAGACCACAATATATCAATATTAAGTATATTACAAAAATATTTTTAAGATCACAGATTAATACAGTGTTTTCTTTCTAAATACACACACAATCTGAAATTGTGTCACTCAATAAAAATATTAAATAATTTCTGCCGAGGAAATGGACTATTTTAAATTAAACATAGATTTCAGAAAAATCGTATCGAGCCATTCTTAGTTCCTTGTATTTAAAATGTAGGTCCAAACAAAATTCCGCGCATGTGAATATCCATGACTCAACTTTGGCGGAAAGGTGGAAAGAGACGACTCACTTGTTGACCTTGAGAAGAGATATTAGTCTGGTGAACAGGGACAATGGTGTGAAAGTGGTTCCAGGTCGGGACTAACTGGAATAAAAGTGTTATTTTGACTATTGTGAATCAAAATGTGAGGCTTTTTATGGACAAAATGTAAACATTCACTGACTTTTCCAGGTCGCTGGACACCCTGATTAAGTTTTAAGATTTTTTCAAGCACCGTTACCCGTTTAGACTACACACTTATGTACTAATTATGCTAATGGTTTTAGGGATTAGGAAGGTTACAGATAGAGGAAGTGTACCCACATTTGTGTGAAGAGAGCGGAAAAACATTTTGACAAAATCACCCTCGAAACACCCGGCCGAGATCCGAACCTTTACCTCTCTTGTCATCGACAGACTAGTCTAAACATAAGAGCAGCGCCTTAGACCGTGCGGCCACCGAGGAAGGTAGTATAAAGTTAAAATGATAAACTTACCATCTATTGTTATTATATTGTACATTTTTATCAACTCCACTCGAAATAGCTCACGGCTCGGACTCCACAGCCCAGGTGGAAAGACGGGGTGGGGTGGTTGTTAGGGGGGGGTTCGGCCCTGCCCCAAAAGTAAGATTAGGTAGTATTATAATCTGGTTTCCTCGGCAAGGTCTGTGCTCGTAACTTATGGGAGTCTTGTAGCTACAAGTTCCTGACGGCCCAAATCAAATTATTGTTTTAAAACACTTTACATTGCTTTGAGAGGGGTTCATTGTTGAAATATATCCTGACATTTATTGGGGAGCTAAGCCCTCCTCCCCTGACAGTGTTTTTGTTCGGTAGAGCTCTAATATAACCCTCTCGAGTTATTAATTATAAATTGGTCCTTAGAAGACAGGTTTTTAATATCGTGTTTATATTAGTTTGAGGTAGATTACAAAATAAAAGGTCTTGAGGTGAATGTCAAAGCAAAATAGTATTTTAAATGTTGGGAATAGAATCTCATATCAACTCGTAAAGACGACAGCTCGATAAGGCGAGAGTTCGCCACTCACCTTTTCAATGTGCCTTTGGATAAATCGACGCAAGCTGACGTAGCCAACATTTCGCTCAAGGTGGAAAGGATTAATATTTTGCAAGTACAAGTTGAAATTTTTAGTCCGGCACCCCTGGGAGCTGATAAATGCGTGCCGTAGCGCAGAATTCGACTCCTTAGAACCCTTTATAGATCCATAGACTTGTCACACCGCTATGTAATACACGGTATGGCAAACCTTAAAACCGGAAATAGTAAACCACCTTTCACGTTTCTTGGAAGACATTATCATCGACTAAAATACAGCCAGATTACAATCCTGGTGGCCGCCCCTCAAACTAATGGTGATGGATTCAAAATGTAACCAGCCCCGATGGTTGCTGGACTAAAGAGTTTTAACATGTATCTGAATCGAACATCAAGTATATTCCGGTATGCACATTTCTGGGATTGGTAGCCATCCTGTTTAAGTTTGGTTCATGATTTTGAAAAATGAAGAGCTAAGCGTGATGCAAACTTTTTTTGTATTTAGTTGGTTTAGAACTCTCCTAGACATGATTGAAACTTAACATGGGAATTTTAGCCAATCATCAGTAGCAGATTCTACTAGCCGATAACCCTTCCTTCACCTCTGACAAGACATCTTGTGAATGTGGGGAATGCCAGGCCTCCACCGTGGTTCGGATTCCACGTTATCTACCATTACACATTAGCGTAAGTGCGTATAACCCGAACGGGTAGTAAGACGCGGTGCTAATAATAATAATAATAATACTAGCCGATAAGAGTGAAACTATAAAAATATCAAATCATTTTAATATTAAAATTAATCACGTTACTATTGATCATTTAATGGTAGCTTTGATCGTTAAAATAAATATGACAATATTAGAAATATGTAGATAAGCTTTGAAAAAAAAAATTGACCAAACTTTTGTTTTTTAAATTCAACTTTGACAAGCATAGCCAATTAAAATATTTACAGCTAAAATAATTAATTTATGTTCAATTATAGCCATTATTGGCTGTTATGTACAAATTAATACCAATATATGGTTACATATTAATATTAGGCTAATATATTGCAAATTAATATGAAAAAATATTAAGTAGGGCTGATTTAGGTTAATGTGATAAAATTATGCTTAATCTGATTAGAATGAAATATCAAATAGTCGTTAAATTATAAAACCTTTTTAAGCGATTTTGGTAATTTTAAGTAATAAAATTATAGGTCTACACAGTATAATATTTTTTCAAGTATAAAAAACTTATAAAAAAATATCTCAACTTCGATTCGGCTTGGAGAATAATCATATTCATTATATGTTCGATTGGAGTTTGCTTCGAATCGAAAAAGTGTACTTGACACACCCCTAGAAGTAAACAATATCAATAACAAACAGTAATAATAGAAACTGCCCTTTGTTATTGAATGAAATGAGTGTTTCGAGATGGATTATAAACTATGGACATAACCAACAGCAGCCCCGCACACTACCTGTCTGCAACCCTGCGCACTACCCACCTGCAACCCTGCACACTACCTGCCTGCAACCCTGCACACTACCCGCCTGCAACCCCGTGCATTACCCACCTGCAACCCCGCGCACTACCCATCTGCCACCCCGCACACTACCCGCATGCAACCCTGCACACTACCCGCCTGCCACCCTGCACACTACCCGTCTGCAACCCTGCACACTACCCGCCTGCAACCCTGCACACTACCCATCTGCAACCCTGTGCACTACCCACATGCAACCCTGCACACTACTCGCCTGCAACCCTGCACACTACCCGCCTGCAAACCCGCGCACTACCCGTCTGCAAACCCGCGCACTACCCGCCTGCAACCCCGTGCATTACCCACCTGCAACCCCGCGCACTACCCATCTGCCACCCTGCACACTACCTGTCCACAGCCCTGCGCACTACCCATCTGCAACCCTGCGCACTACCTGTCGGAAATAAACAGTATGAAGATGTGCAGTGTTTCTATGCTTTGCACCGCGTCTTACTACCCATTCAGGCTGCATGCATATTATGTACTAATTACGCTATCAAGTTACGGATGAGGAAGGATGAATTTAGAGGAAGTGTACCCACATTTGTGTGGAGAGTAGAAAAATCTCCCTCAGTACACTGGCCGAGATTCTAGCATCGGTTTTGTCATCGGCAGTTAAATCTAACATAGCGGTGATGCCTTAGACCATGCAGCCACCGAAGCAGGTACTATTTAGTAGAAACCCTGTCCGACCAATAGCGTCAAGGCTCAACCTCTGCGTCACCAGCAAGCCAGACTTGACGAGCATGATGTCGAGTCGCCAAGCTCATTTACACGGGCGATCCCATTATTCCAACCCCTCGTTTTAATGCGCGAATCCACACTGATAATCAATTTTTCGACCATGAACCAGACTTTAGGTTTCAAGAATAAGCTTCCATTCCCAAATTTTTAAAGCCAAAAGTGAAAAGAAGAATCTAAATCCAACCCCTGTGCATAATCAAACAAATTGGATTAAACGAGCTTTGGAATAAATATTTGATAAACATTATTTTAAGAGTTAGATTAAAATAAGATTACCCTGTAGTGTGTCAGTTCCAATATTTATCTTGAATTGGTGGCAACTTTGATGTTAATAAAAAGAAAAGGCCTATAATAATCAAGAAAAATAAAATGGGGTAGTTGTATATTTTGTTTACAGACTTTTTAAAGATAAAGATAAAGATAAAGGGAAAGCTACATTTGGCTAATGTCCGATACAATATTACACTGGGAGTCATGGCAGTAAGTTCTACGGGTGTGTTCTATCTTGCAAGTTGAGCCCGGTACTGTTTGTCACAAAAAGCACACGATTATTAAAACGCCGGTGGCGGAACTATTTTGCGTTACTGCTGCTCTTGTGTTCACGCTTCATAGATTTCAGAGCTCTCTCCCGGAGCTTCTTCTCCAACTCTTCCGTATTGGCTGTCACGCTAACATCGGAATCGTCACTCTCCTCCACTTTGCGCTTCTTGTGTTTCTTGTGCTTCTTATGTTTCTTATGTTTTTTGTGTTTCTTTTCCTTTTTCTTCTTCTTCCTCTTCTCCTCCTGCTCTACTTCTGAATCGGATTCCGAAATGCTCTTCTCTTTCGGTTTTTTCTTTTTCTTCTTTTCCTCCTCCTCGTCTTCTTCGGAGTCGGAATAAGAATCGCTCACTTCCTTTTGATTTTTACTCGTCTCTTCCTCCGAGCTCGAGCTGTGCTTCTTTTTCTTCACGGCGTTCGCGCGTTCCTCTTCCACGGGTTTGACAAACTCGGCGTTGTCTTTTGAAAACCGGTTTTCGTCAGACACCGGCGCAGACTTTTTGCGTTTCGGAGAGCTTTCTGAATCTGATCTTATTTTTCCTTGTTTGTTTTCTTTGGAGTGGGGCGGTAATTCTAGCCACACTTTACTTACTCGGACCTCCCTGACCGGTACCAGATCCTCCCGCTCCTTTTCAGAAACTTTACGGGGTACACCGGCTTTTTCACGGCTGCTGTCCCTCATTTTTTCGGCTGTTATAGAGGTTACCGTCTTGTGGAATTTTTCTGGCGATTCAGATTTAAAAGACTCGTTCCTTGAAATCATTTTCAGTTTCTTATCAATGGATGGTGAGCGTGAGCGAGATATATTTTTAACAGCCTTAACTACACGATCAGTGGGGCTCACTCTTCTCTCTGTTTTCTTTTGAAAACCAGTTTTCTCCGCAGCAGACTCGGTCTTTTTGAACGGTGATGGCGTACGGGACAAACTTCGATTTGACTTACCTAGAGTGCGTTTTGGGGAAACACTGCGTGATACCTCAATTTTCACGCGCTTTGGTGAGACGCTACGAGACTGAGAATGAACATCTTTCCCCCTCTTTTCCCCTCGAGAGGTTACGGATTTGTCGAGTGATTTGCGCCCGCGAGCATGAGGGGAGTAAGATCTTCGAGGCGACGAAGAACGGCGTGAGCGGCTTCTATATGGGCTTCTCTTTGGGCTTCTCCGCCTCGATATTAACGGAGGAGGCATCCTGTTACGTTCTCTTTCCCTTTCCCGGCGCCTTTCTCTTTCCCTCTCTCTTTCTCGCTCCCGTTCTCTTTCGCGATCTCTCTCTCTATATCGTTCACGATCTCTTTCTGGGGAACGACGAAACCGACTTTGCCTTTCTCGTTCTCTCTCTTTTAATTTGTCTCGCTCCCGGTCACGGGCGTGACTTGATTCCCGTACGTGACGAGAACGCGAACCAGAGCGGCCACGCCTATCACGTCTGTTTTTACCTGTGCTAGAATCACTACTTGAGGAATCATCGCGATTATTGCGATAGTGACGTTTTTTCTGGATGCTATCTTCTTTCTTACGTATATTGAAGTCTTCCTCTTTGCTACCTTTCCCTTCAGAGTCATCGGACGACGAAGACTTGCTTCTGGAACTGCGGCTACCTGAACTTTCAGAAGATTTAGAATCTTTGTCATGTCGATCTTTTCCTGATGATCGCGAAGGTGATCTCTTTTTAGGTGGGGACTTTGACCATGACTTGGAATGTCTTCTTTCTGGGGACTTTGATTCAGACCTTGATTTTGAAAGATGATGATTTGGCCCTAATGAAGGTCGCTTTCTCCCCTTAGAAGAATCATCCGATGAAGATGAACTTGATGATCTTGAGTTCGATCCATTACTTCGTTTAGGGGATGAATTCTTGTGTTGTTTGTTAGCAGGCAAGTCTTTAGATTTACCATCTTTAGAGACAATATTTTTTTCTTTATCTCTACTTTGATCCATTTCTCTTTTCCTGGTGTATTCTTTCTCCTTAATTTTTTCTTGTCCCTTTTCTTTTTCTCTTTCTTGTTCTCGCAATTTTTCCCGTTCTTTTTCTCTTTCATTCTCCTTCTCCCTTTCACGTTCCCTCTCTTTTTCCTTTTCACGTTCCCTCTCTTTTTCTCGTTCCTTTTCTTTCTCTTTTTCACGTTCTTTCTCTTTCTCACGCTCTTTTTCTTTCTCACGCTCTCGTTCTTTTTCATGTTCCTTTTCTTTTTCTCTATCGCGGTCTCTGTCTCTCCTGTCTTTATCTCTGTCCCGATCACGGTCCCTGTTTCGCTCCCTATCCCGAGATCGAGATCTGCTTCTTTTACGGTCTCGATCCCTTCGTCTGTCTTTATCATCCTTTTCTTTTTCCTTTGCTAATTTTTTTAAAGCTTCCTGAATTCTACCTTGTTCTTCCATTTTCTTTTTTATTTCTTGCTTCCTTTGTTCCAAAAGTTGTTCCGGGATTCCATTAACAGAGTCTTGAGCCGACAAAAGAAGGTCCCAAAGCTCAGTCATAAATATTCGTGCATTCTTTGCATTTAAAAACCCTGTTAGATTGATCTGCATCTTCTTTGGATCTGGATATTGTTTAGAAACCCCGCGTTGTGAAGTGATTGTCTTCTTAGCTTCCAGTTGATTAAACACAAAGTCGATCACAACATCGTCCTCTATTCCTAACATATCCGTTATTTTTTGGGATATCCATGGTTTTATAACATCTAACTTAACTTTGGACATATCAACCTGTCGGCTAAGAGAATCACCAAACTTCATTTGTTTTAAAAGTTTCTTTTCTTTATCACTAAACCGGTCGTCTTGTTCTGCGGTAGTTCCTGTGTACATCATGGTTAGGCTGGATGGGAGACGATTTCTTGGTTGTTATAAACACTTAGATAAAACAAAAAGTAATAAACACAAATAATGAAAACAAAGGTTGCGTATCGTATAGTTCTATTCAATGCAAATACACTTTTAAATTACACATTTTAACAGAATTATCAAACGATTTAAACTTTCCAAGCCTTTCGTTTGCAAACTACTTCAGAAATGCCAGCTCAAAAAAACATTTCTTTTCGTAAATTAAATTTCTCCTTTTAGGAACTGATTTTTAATTATTTTGTTAAAATTACCCCAAAAACATCGTTTGAAATAGAAACAATTTTTTTTCGGCTTGCATTTATTAAAAAATCACTTTTGTTGGGTTTAAATTGGATAATTTCGAATTGAATTCAAAGAAGGGAAATAGTGATTTTAGTAACAACCAACGAACACTAAAACTCCCCAGAATTTAAAAACACATCTTTATAAACCAATTGATTTATTAAAATACTTACTCTATGGCGTTAGGAGCTCAAAAGTTTATTGTTGTACCATGTTTAAGTAAATTTATAATGTAAGTCATTGGTAGTGCTATGTAGTTTTGTTGTCAAGGAGAGTTGCCATGGAAAGTAAACAAAACTTCAACAAACTTACATATTATGAGTACCCATGTTATGTGTTATTGTGACAAGTATAATCCTTTTAACAAAAATAGTTAATATGTGTTAATACGTTTATTTACGTGTAAGCCACCGCCCAGTTGCCAATACACTCTATAGTATTAACCCGTATGATTATACAATCATAAATAAGAATATTTTTTATTTAACAATGTCCTCAACCTAAAAAAATAATAAAACAGATCGTAACAAAATTACTGTCTACGATTTTGGAAGTCTTTAAGATGTATTTATATACAACTGTTACCATGGCCGGATTTACCACTAGGCTCACTAAGTCCGGGCCTAGAGCGCAATTTTCTTAGGGAGCGCTACTTGAAGGGCGAATACTAAGGCAAATTCCGTCAAGATTTTTTTAAATTTAATAAACTAGTCTAAGTAGAAATGAGGCATTGAGTAGGCTATACTTAACAAGTTACCATAGAGATTTTTGATCGTTAATATCCATCATTGACCCCTTATGAAGGTATACATTACAAAAGCAGCTGAGAGCACAGTGACTGATACTCCCAGTTGTTCTACAAAATTATGTTTGCTACTGTATTTATTTAGGGAGAAATTTAATTAAAATATTTAGTTGTTAGTATGTCCAAAAATATGAAGCAGATGTAAAAAGTGTATATTAATTTGGCCTAATAAGTTTATTATTTTTGTTACTTGGAAATGTTATTTACTCAAAATATGCGGCCTAACGCTAACAGGCTAAAATTTGTAAATAAGTTATTGTTAATACCAGAAACTAACTTTTTTGTTTTCCTGGCAAATTCTGTGTCTGTAAGGGGGGGGGGAGGGGGAGCGGAGGAGGCGCAATTTCAACAAGGGCCTAGAGAGCTTCAACATGTAAATCCGGCCCTGGCTGTACACACTAACATGTCAAAAGGCAATGTGGAATATGAAGCACATAAACATTTCCAGTAGAAAATAATATAAAATTATATTACAAAATAAAACTATATCGTCAATTACATAGTTACATTAAACGATTAATTATATCAAAACCTATAAAATTTGGGAATCACAGAGCTAATTATTAAAGTCAGACAAAACAAAATTCGACAGCTTGTAACGTATTGGTTTGGATCAATCTAAATTATGTAAAAAGTCATGGATGAAGGTAAATTTTATTTAAAAGTAATATAGGTAGAGTATCCTTTAAAATTCATCCATGAAGAAATATGCGCTTCCCAGAAAATATGTGAAAAGGATGTCACCCCTAAAGTATATTTTTTATACCATCTTTCCTGGTAAAAGAACAACTGCGTTGTTTCTTGTTAAAGGGAACAGTTTCATAGTATTTGGCAGAAGACGCCATTTCTCTATACCAATAAGAAGCTAGCCTTCACGAAACCTATCGCTAGGACTCTTTCCATTAGTTGGATTTTACACTGTTGAAAAGGGGAGAGAAAGGCAAGGGGTATGTTATATATAAACAATTGTGCGTATGTTTAAGGCATTTTGTGTCAAAGAGAGGAACAGAGAGGAAGTGAGTGAGGGAGTGAAGTATTGAGGATGTAAGGCAGTGAGGATGATCTTGCTCACAGTCCAACACATTATAACAAATAAATCACATCAGTATCACAAGTATGCAGTAATATAAAATCTTTTAATTGAAATATGTACAAGCAATACAATTGACGCCCAAGCGTGAGGCGCGATAAACCGATATTATTACAATTGACACCCAAAGCGCGGCGCTTTAATTCGATAGTATAACAAGCTAAAAGTAACCAAGCATACAAATAATTACGTCAATATTTAATATTCAAGAGAAGGTTAAAAGTTCTTCGATCGTGTAGAAGGCGTGATCATAATTATAGGAAGTTCTTAATTTTATATTTAAATAATCTGTTTCCTTGTGTTTTTAATTCCAATATGTAAAGCACTATACAAATTAATTGCTAATCAATATATTGTAGCACCGCCGCCCTTTTCCTCTGATAGATAAGGGCTGGCGCACATATACACAAAATTAAAAAAGAAGCCAAAAAATAACAAATGATTAATTGCAGAGGAGCCGATAGGACAACATAAGGTGTATAGGCCTTTCTCTCTGACTTATACAACTTTTTGCTTCCATGAACTCTCCATAATTATTATCTGTTAAATAGAAACTTAGAGTAAGGGGGAGGGGGGAGGTCGAGAAAATCTTTAGAAGGTTACCAAAATTAACCTACAATTCGTTAAATTAAAAGATTGCATAAAGTAAATGTATGTTTATTAGAAAAATAACAATTTATATATGATATATGTAAATATAATTAACACAAGAAAATGAAGTAAATATATATATTTATATAAAGGAATATTGGGTTATACCCATAATATTAATGTTGTCATAACAACACGTGATCCAATATGATCAAAAATGTATCACAAAGTTTAACCTATGGCCCCTCAGGGTCTCCGCGGCAATCCGCAATACAACAATTACAACACCAAGCCACAACAGGCTAACAGTATAACACTATAAGAGTATTGCTAACCTTTTCGTCGCAATCAAAATTTACCCTAGTACAAAAGGAGATCGTCCTCAATTAAGTAACAAAATAAATAACAATATTACACAGCCGGACGGGCTACAATAACTCCCATTTAACCTAGGCAACCGCCATACGAGTTTTGGTTGATGACCAACAATGGTAACGTTCACCAAAAACGATAATCACTTTTAAAGCCAGATGGGCTACGAAAGGATTCCTGAAATATTAATAACATGTCTACAAAGATATCTTGCACCATTCCGGGCATGCCTTTCCTACAAGATATATCATTATCCAACAATGACGTAACTGCAAATTAGTTTATGTGCCATTAATTAAACGTAATAATTGCATATGTGTCCAGAGGGGACATTTGTTTGCCTTTACAAAAAAAACTATAAGTACAATGCCTGATGAATTGTCAAGATCATAAAGACTATTTAAATTTTAAATAAATATTACAAGTCCGAAAGGTAATTTTGAAATATAGAGGCCGAAATAGAATTTTTACCTTTGCATCATCCTATCCTAGAATGTGTCTCACGACACGGTTGAATCAAGAAGAAGTAAAATATTAAGTGAAAGCACCAGTATATAAATGGTTATTTTCTGAGAGGAGGGGGAACAGAGGGGGAACTAGAACATAGTAGAACATACACACAGACCAGAGGGAAGGGGTAGTAATTCATGGGAGAACTTTCTACATCATCGGAGAAACGACCAGAGACTTACATGTTCGTTGCAAGGTCACTCGCTCGTCAACATTTCTTCCCATGATGCAATGGGTATGCACTACGCCCAGTCCAACACGCCTTCCACTCGTTTCAGTTTTAAAACAACACTTCGACGTGGATGTAGTGTTAACCGGGGGTGGGGAGGTCGGTGAGACATGAGACATAATACGGTGAACGGGGCATTTTGGTGAGTAGATTCCAATGTTTACTTTTGGTGTTTTGGTAGAATATTGTTCATTAGCCCGTTTAATCTTCTTTTATTGTAATGTTTATGTCGATAAACGTTACTATATACCTTTATGAACATATTTTATCGTTGTTGAGGGCACATGCCTGTTGTTTCTACGTATTATGTTATAATTATTATGCAACTCATAATTTGGTTGAAAATTATCCATATTAACAGTAACTCATTATACTAATTAAAATAATATATTTAGATCCAAGTGTAAGTTTTTTCAGGCATTTGAAGGGTAGTTTACATGGTTCACACTTTTGTTTGTAACATAAAATTCTATCTGTTTTCTTATGTAGCACAGAAACCTATTTGCTGTCAACTGAATTTGCCCAGTTCAAAATGCCATGGAACGTATTATTTAGGTAAAATTTACGTTTTATACTTGTTTCATAGTACTTGCAGAAATTAATAATGACAGAAAACTAAGAAAAAAGCTCACAGCATATAATTTTTGAGATATATTTTTAATATGCTGTTTCCAGGTTTTAGTTTTATTAATGTACTTTGTAGGAATAACCTTAATTAGGTAATTTTCATTAAATATAATCTGAAACTCTAATTTTGATTTATTTACTGTAGAAAGCTCAATACAATTAGTTTTTTCAAGATTAAGTGGGTATCAATTTATTAGCCAAAAAACCAATTTAATGTATGTTATTAAACTTAAACTTCCCGCAGTTAAAAGTTTAGAAATGAATTGATTGAGATTTATCCCGCATATTATTTCAAGCCTTTGGCAAGCTTACTCACATTTTACCATTAGTCACATTTCAATTTTCAACCCCCCGCCCCCTTCTGCACCTTTATTCAATTCCATGCACATAAAGGAAAACATTCACACAACTTCCTCTGAATTCCTTTAATTTAGTATTCATAAAACCTAGAACCCATAGGAAGTAATTTAAGCCGTTTAATACAATATTGGCAATGCATATAATAACAATGTTTGTATTATTAAGCTTCATTTTGTTCAGACGCAGAATTTAATTTTCTTCTCCTGAGCACCCACACGATACTCCTCTCCACACAGCATGTAAAACTTTATTATACTTTGAAGCCTTTTATTTGCATAGTTTGGCGTGGCATGTAAAAATAGCTGATTACTAGGCTATTGTTTTAGAAAAATACAGTAAGGAATCCTGAAGCACTGCCCTACGTGAGTGACCATCGTGTGGCTGGTGCAGTACGAATCAAAGCGAGAAAATTGACACGATTGTTCTGAGTGGGCAAATATAAAAATCAAACGTCAAAAGTTCAAATCAAAAGTTATGATATTGTCAAGGAAGCGTGAACTCACTCAATTGCTAATAAGCTACAAAATTAAATAGAAAGATCTCAAGTAAATACCATCTGCTAGGAAAGGGAATTTCACTATTTATATGAAGGAAAAACATAGGTACTAAACCTTGAAAAATTAAAATGGGATAATTATTCATGCTCTTCTATATGCCTCCATTGTTTGGATTTACACATCTGATTAGGTTTTAAATTCTCATTTTTCAATGTAAGAATCAAGTGTCATAATTTATAAACAAATAGAACTCGTTAGCTCTTTGAAACTGTGGAAGTACCTAAGACCACTCTCCCTTTATAAGCAATAGGTTATGGTAGTTTGTATTTTTCATATCTCAAGGCAAATTTCAACTTTTTCAGGGCTTCAGTGAGTGAAGTAGTACATTTTAATCATCTCAACCACACCCCCTGTGGTGTCAGTACCTTTGCAGTACCACCAATGTTCCTACCAACCGCCACAGTAAGTGAGTTGCAAATTACAATATAAAAGACAAGTAATCATCAGGGACCTTTATTGATCTGCCCTCTACAATCCCAACCGACCCCTGTCTTACCAGCATTATTATAGCTAAGCCTAAGGGAAAATACTATGAGTAAGCCTGGGTACAGGCAAGAACGAAGCTAAAGTAACATATATGGCCCAAAGGCTAGTTTATTACAGTGGATATTAACACAGAATAATATATACAATATGGTCTATTAGACTTAGAGACAATATTAATTCTCCGATATATCTAACAACACAATGTTCCATACATTTATAGAAATAATGCGAGATACCTTATTCGGCGTTTGACAGGACAGCCGTCCCTAATAAATATGACTTGACTGCACAAGGGAAAAAGTACATTACTTTCCTTTAAATATATGACACTTTCCAAAGGGGAAGTTCTATAATAGCAGTAAACAGTTTCTAAAAGGGGGAGTTCTATAATAATAGTTGGCTTGGCTCAAGGCCTACGCAAGAAAAAGACTCGCAACAACTTGCTTGCTAATGTTAGATACAACATATGTGTTAGGAGGTTCGGATAGTTCGTAGATCTAACTATTCGCCTCATTACACCTAAAGGAATGTATTCATAGTACCCAAAGGCTCAAGACATCTGTCAGCTAACGCAATAAATAAACACACATATAATATGTCCAACTAGATAGAAAATAAAGCAACAAAGAATTAAAGACAACTGTAAGCTAACATTATAACAAAACTAGCTTCTAATCTGTCAGTTAACATAATAACCATAGCAACAACGAACTAAATTCATCTGACTTAATACAATAAATAAACTAACTTCTAATATGTCCTACAAGATAGAAAATAAAGCGACAAGGAATTAACGTCATCTGACCCCTAATACAATAAATAAACAGATTCTTAACGACTCCGGACAGATGGCTTACTTTTAACCATAATTAGAACCCTAACTGAACCCTCTCTGAGTCCTAATACTACCCGACCATAAAAGGTAAATATAGGGAGAGGGTAAACTTAACAAACAAGATAAATGGATATTATAAAAAAAGTAAATTCAACAAAATGAGCAGTTTATTCAATTGAAAGATAAAGCGCAGTTAACAGTACATAGTCTCATTATATCATAATGAGTTCTGTTGGAAATTATACTCGAAGTAAACAACTTTACATAATTCAAGTTGCGCAAGTGTTTTAACAAAAGGAAACATAATTCCATCATTATATTGATAGATCAGTCTATATGAGACAATAATGCAGCATATATATTTAAATGCGATACAAAAATATAAGGGCCTAATGGGCGCCTTTATATGGTTCCAAAGGTTTCGTAATTCACAGAAAAAGATATCATAAATATAGAGTAATTTAAATTTTGACGACCACACAACAGTGTTTACAAAACGTGAGGGTTTGACTACCAGACCTAAGCCAAACTCCCACGGGACTATCCGATCTGACTGAGAATAAGGGACACACAAATAAACAAAACTATAGCTGTTCAAACAGAACTTACGTTACAAAAGATTAAAGTTATCATAATTCAAATTCCAATAAATAGTTACATCACGTTATGTTAATTCAAACCATAATTTCATATAAGAAAAGTTACTTAAAAAAACAACAACGGGAATACTCTACAATTCCAAACAAATAAATATTAACATGTCAACTTCTAATTAGCACGTAACTGAGGATATTTACGAGAATAAATACAAAAGTACAAGTCCAGTGCCCAAGCGGCGACATTTTAAAGATAGAATATTTAAATTAAATTGATGATTATATTATAAATACGTTAGATTTTGAAACAGAATATTTTATGTTAAAAGTTTATAGTTAATAAAGAAGTTAGAGTTCATAACTCCAATCGTCTAAGCGACGATTTTGATACATTTTACAAGTATTTCTCCAGCCATTGTCCAGGTCCATGACAACGGTCTGGCGTCGATCGTTGATCGTAGAATAGTCAATTATTGCACGCTTGCATAGCCATTATTTAGGGATTTCGTTGTTATGGAGGGGATACAAAAACACACGCGGTGACGTCACGATCCCTGCAAAAAGTCACGTACATCCTTTGTTGATAGTTCTCGCTCCATCGGAAAATTAGCACATTTCCAATCACCTGATGTTTTGAAGGAGGTTCTTCTTCCACCCGTCAAAGGTCATTTACGTAAGTATCCTCTAGCAGGCGTTGGTAGTTCATGTCCCATTATTTGCTAGTCCATTTCGAGCGTCGGAACGAGTTGTTGATACACCGTACCTCTCTTGCCCCAGTCACCGGTCTTGGATTCCCGTGCGTCGTTCAGCCTAGCAGGATTCTATTGAAAGCAGATTCATATTGTAAGTACTTGAACAGATTATTACATTGATTTGGGTTGAGTCGTGAAACATATTGTCCAGCATTGTTATATTATGTCTTCTTAGCCTACAAGAACTACAACAGCGAACAATACTACTGTAGGGATCCTAATGGAGTTGAATTTATATTGGAGCGGGTAGTATGCTTTGATGCAATATGTCTATTTACGTTAGTATTGGGCGTTGTCCAATTGTAAAATTATATGGCGTAATGTTATATAACCTGAAACATACTTGCTCGTGGCCAAAGATCAAATTTATAATAAATAACATAATCTACACCAAGATTTGAACCCTAGCCTGAAAAATAATACTTGCTCGTGGCCAAAGCTAAAATTCCTTCCTTTACGATAACTTACGTTATAATAATCCTAGGGGCCTACATAACGCCCAAGTGTGCTTTACTTCTAGATGGCACCAAAGAGTGCCTTCCATCGCTAAACATACGCTTATATTTGGTTTTGCTCAGTAGGGGAGAAAAGGGGTGGAAAGAAATGACCTCACAGAGCGGTCATAAACATCCAATCACAAAAACTATGTCTTCCACGGCGCCTGCGCACAGCGCCGTCGAGACACACAGCCAAGGGGCTGGGGGTGTCCTCGGGCAGCCGACGCACAGAGAACCACTTAGACCGGCCATCTCGCGCACGCGCTCTTCAAATGGATTGTTTTAGTCAAGAAAATATTTGAATAACTTTGACTTCCCAAACAGAGTTTATTGCAGTGAGAATGAACAAGGTCGTTCCGTGGTGCGACCGTAGTATTTGTACGAGACCCTAGCTTGTCTGTTAAATAGGGTGAGTACAAAGATGTTGTTGGTGCTGGGCTAGTCTCTATCCACGGTACACACCAATCAAAATAAAATATAATTTGACCCAACCCCGAGTTCGTGATTGCTTGGAACAGAAGTTGTAAAGAGAACTGTGTTTGAATGCTAGGAGCAATCATTGTGAGTTTCACTAAACACGATTCACTCGAAAATATCAACATATGTGACCATTTTAACCACTTGATTTCTGACACATCACTCACCGCATTGCTTTTACGTAGGCTACTTCCACGCCAACAGTAGATTTCATATTTCTTCTTGGCTTCACCCCTGTCGCTCCCATTTGATCGCCAATGTAGGACAGCATTTTAGTGTTGCTTGGGTAGATAAATATTATATTGTTGAATTATATACCTGCTTGAGATCAAAGAGCTTACTCTACCATTTAAAAATAAATTAAATTTTTCTAATATTACAATGCTTTTTGTAGCCTTGTGTCAACATGAATACGAAGAGGTTGTTTAACTCACCAACCCGGCCCCTTTTGACCTGTCCCGGCACGATCACAACTCGTCATGCACACCGTAGCACTATCAACATTGGACTGACTCGAGGACAGAGGTCGCTTCCAGCCCTGTCAGTTGTTCCACGCGCAAGACTAAAGAACTGCAATGTGCGTGAACTCGATGCGCGCCGCCCGAGCGTGTTCGGAAATTCTGTGAACTATAGTTGAGCGCAAGTTTGAAAGCGTGTGGATCAGTTTAACATGTTCTAGAACCTTTCTACCTCTTATCCCTTTTTCTATCCCCTTGTTCCCGTGGCTAGAGAGCACATGGCACTTCTAAATGATATATAATGGTTGAGTGCCTGGTATAGGCACACATTACGCTCCGAATTCCAGGTGAGAAGCCTGATTATTTGATAGGCTTGCTAAAATTATTCTAAATTCCTTTTGGCACTAAATTTTTATATTTCAAAATTATAGTTCTGGATTTATATACTTTTATTGTCACTTCATGACGGCCAAATCTTATTCTTTGCCCTTAAGGCATGATACATTATGAGCGACCAGCAAAAAAAAAAAACTTTGCTTGTCACATGTTATATAGTGGAAGACATTGTGGGATTGTGGTCATAAACTTTAAATTTACTAAATTCACCTCACGGATATGTTTCGGGATCTGATAACCGTCATTTTGGGGGCAGCTATGAAATTCATAGGATCTTTTTTTTTTTTTTTGAGCCTTGTTATTTAAAATTGAGATAGTTTATTATCATTAGATGCCTTGTATTAATTGTTATTTAAAGGTGGGGCCGCGAGCCGGCAAGTTGTCATTCTTATGTGAGATAGCTTATTCTTGTTGTGTACCTTGTATTGAATGTTACTTAAAAGTAGGGCCGCAAGTTGGCAAGTTGATGTTCTAATATAGGCATACCATTTATTATATAAATTCGAGATAGTTTGTTATTTTTGGACGATTAGTATTAAATGTTACTAAAAGGTGAGGCCGCGAGTCGGCAAGCGCCATTCTTACGTAGGGATAAAATTTGGGTCATAATATTAAAATATGCATGTTTAGAGATCCTCCTATCAAATTTTTGGGCAAATTAGGGTTGTGAATATCGGCAACTTTGGATCCATTACTCTTTTACAATTTGTCATTTGCGCTAGGGTTTGTTATGAGGTTCTCGATTTCTATTTACAATAGGTCAAATTAATATTATCATGAAGGTCAATTGTTATTATAAAATCATTACTTCTTATGAGACGCTATTTTGAGCGTTTGGAGAAGCGGGCCGCTTATTGCAAATGTTGTTTACATGCCTCTCGGTCATTGGTGGCCCCTACACTTCATTCGGCCTTTATACTGTACTATACCCCTTGCTTGGGCTTTGGGTTACTTTTTTGTCCAGCGCCTAACGCGTAAATCTCTCACTCACTTATTGAGTTGTACTTTGTTATTGTTTTGTTAAATAAAATATAACTCTATTGTTACTACCTCTGCCTATTATATGTGTGTAATGGTGAAAGGGGTGGTTGTAGGCTCCGTTAAAAACCCTATTCCTATTCACTTTTAATTTTTTAACTTTTAATTCACCATCATTTTTACTTTAATTAAACTTAATAGCTTGTCAAATTATTCAAAATATCCGACAAAGAGATTCAAACGGGAATTCCCTTGAAGCTCATAAGCTAGCTAATAGGTTTAGTACGTTAATATATCCTAGATCTTGTTAGTTTTTCCGGAGTAGCATATAAAAGGAAGTGTTTGCTGCCACAGCCAATATAAAATCTTGAAGAAAAATTATAGTTTTAAGTTTGAATGAATCTTATATGCTGCGTTTAATTTAGTACCCATTATAACCACTCTCAATGCTGATAGCAGGGGTAAAATCAAATATATAGATGAAAATGACCCATAAAATGTAATATTTATGCTCTTTGACTTTCCACGATGGTTGATCTTCCACACAAAATTTGTAATTTATTTTCGTGCTGAATTTATTAATTAAAAGTATTGGATTCTATCCCAGTTTTAGAGCATCATATTTACATCTCAGGGGGAGAGTCAAACAATAACTTAATTTTGGAAGAAATTTTAAAATTAAATTTATCTGTGTCGAAGTGCAAGATATTTACTTTGTGGTTAAAATGATTCCTAATTTTGTCAAACACATCGGAACCAAGGCAACACAGAGAAATGTTAGTGTTTTACATCGCATTTTAAATATTTGTTTATTCATTTATTCATTTATTCAGATTTTCATTATTACATAATGAAATTAAAACCAATTTAGAGAAAAGTTCTTATTTTAAGTTTTGTGTGTACACATATGGTCATCTATCTTATTGGTAATTTACATTTATTACCCGCCTCGGTGGCGTAGTTGGCTAACGCGCTTGTCGTGCTGAGCTCGACTGCTGAGGACGGGGAGATCGAGGTTCGAATCTCGGTCGGGTGAACTGGGCGTGGTTTTTCCTAAATGGTTTTCCACTCTCCCTCCATGCAAATGATGCTACACTTATTAACCTTACTAATCCGTAAAAAAAAAATTAGCGTAGTTAATACATGAGCATACAACCCAAACTAGTGCATGTTAAGGGTAATGAATTTAAACGAAGTGTAGGTCTACCCGAATTTTCCCTGAGGGGGAGTGGAAAACACTGGGTCAGTACACCAGACTAATAATATCTGAACGCTGATCTCCACATCATCGGTAGTCCATTCTCTTGCGAGAATGACACCTTAGACCATGCAGCCATCTAAGCAGATCATTCATTTAATATTTAAAAATGCGTATAACCCGAACGGGTAGTAAGACGCGGTGCTAATAATAAAATAAAAATATATAAAAACATTCCAATTTACAAATAAACCTAGACTACATTTAAATTGTTTATTAAACATAAATAAAAATCAACCGGTCCTATGGTGTCTTTGGTAGCAGTCATTTGGATGTAGGAGCTTTTCCCTCAAGTGGTTTTAAACCCTCAGTCCATGCAAACGAGGCTACACTTCCTCTCAACCCCTATTAGCCTAATTAGTACCTACATAGACATGTACACAGAATGGGTAGTAAGACACGGAGATGCTAAACACATGTCTTGTTTCTAGTCTGGTATTAGCTAAAGAGGTGTACTCCAGTACCAGTGAAACCAGATTTTTAGATAATGTGTGTTATGTAATAAAACAAATGGAAGAACTTTGTCTTTGAAGGCCATTTTACTGTCAGAATCTTGGGAAAACAACGCGGCCAAGTTTTGGCATCGCGGCAGTCGTGCTCAGTCACGCTGTGATTGGACGCTCAATCGTGCCGCTAAATTCGCTCGTGGAAATGGGCCCTTAAGTTAAATTTGTTAAAACCGCAAGTGAAAGTATTTTTATAGCGCACATAGATATTTAATTTCTGACTTTGAAAGAGCCAACTTTATGATGTTATGTAATATATTCACTTGCTAAACCAGCTCGTTTCTGTCCCTCACATTCGGATCTCTGAAGATGAGGGCATGGTTTTGGAGTGCCTCGGAACTCTTATATTGATATTAATATAACTGTTTCTCTTGTACATTGCTGCCAGTTTGGAACATGGTACCGAACTAGTAAAGATGTTGCAACAATGGCTGTCCCAGACTTCATTGATTTGTCCATGGTAAACCAAACGTTATAGCTTGATGTGCATCAGATCATTTCATAACCATACAAATACAACACATGAGTTTATTTTTTAAAAATTAGCTTAATTAAAAACTATTTTCAAATTTTAAGTTAAGTTTAAGGCACATTTTCTTAAGCGAAGTACACACTAGTGAACTGAACGCTGACGTGTACTTAGTTTCGTGTTCCTGGTGCAGTTTACCAAAACGTTCACTAAGGCCGTCGGGCAGCTTCACGAATTCGTCACGCTGTGAACTTTGAAGCATCTCCCTAGGTTCGATCCTCCCCACCCCTCTGGTTCTCGCCGACGATGGATGTGGAAGTCGCTGCTGTTGATGTTTTGTGTCCCAAATAATGGGTCTTCACCATCCCAACTTGTCGTGTTGGTCACTGTGACGATAGCTATGTACCTCTACCTGACACCAGAGTGTGTACGGAGCGGGCGGAGAGGAGTAGGTTCGACAATTGTCCGTGCTATTTGCAACATCACTCTGGACGTTTCTTTGATGCACGCGCTCAAAACCGACTGAGTGGGTCGAAGGGTTTCACAAACCTCGAAAACCAATTGTGTTCACAACAGCGTTGATGGTTTCATCAGCACAGGCCAACGTGTTACACGTCAGCCGATGTTTGAAGTTTGCGATGACGTTCAGTTCGCTGGTGTGTGCTTAGCCTACAGACTATAGTGGGGGGGGGAGG
>CABFOW010004611.1:0-20211 GCA_902141385.1 Timema californicum | reverse complement strand
GGTTGTTCAGGGGGTTCTGTAGAAACAGAAAAATTATGTTGGGCATTGGGGGCGTGGAGGACTGTCATGGTTACTGAGAGTTAGTAGGACAGCTTTCGTTACCTGGGGAATGGGTATATTGCTGACACGCACAACATCTAAAATAATTCTTTAAAAATTGATTTTACAAAAACATTTCTTTGAATCAAAATGAGAGATAATAATATCTGTATGCACAAAATGTATGGCTAGCGAATTATGTTAATAAGCCGAGGGATGAGTGTATATGTTATATATTTTGTACACTTATCAATGCTATAGTGCTTAATCTTTTAAATCATCTAGTTTTGTTTGCATTTTATTTTTTTCAGAAAGCCTTATCATCCTTTTTCACATCAACAAAAAGTAACACTACAGAAGCTTCATTCGAAACAAAGGTGACTATTTTGTTAAATCTAGTCATAAATTTATTTAGTTTATCATATGCATTTATCTACTTCATTATAATCTATTTTATAAACTATTTTCAAATTGTTAGCACGAAAGTGCGCTGACACGCTAAGCCCAAGGTCCTGGGTTCAATTCCCGTGTTGATGCATCATTTTTCAAATTTACGAATAAGTTGATATTGTTATTTATTTTTTTAGCATCGCGTTCACTACCTGTTAAGGTTGTACACATAAGTTATAACTACACCAATGTGCTAGGGATAATGAGGAATGTTGAAGTCAAAGAGAGTGTACTCACATTTGCCTGGAAGGAGATTGGAAAACAATTTTGAAAGAAAAACACCTCATTACACCAGACCGGGATTCTAACCCCGATTTTCCTGTCAAGGACAGTCCAAAAACTGACGTGAGAGTAATGCCTCAAACCATGTGGCCACCGACACAAGTAATAAGTTATTGTATCCGAGTATTTGTTCCAGCCATTCAAGTTGCACAAACTCGAGAGCGGACCCTCGACTCAAGTGTCTGTGAACCGCGACGATGCCCTCCATTACTACAAACAGATGTACACCATCAGGAGGATGGAGACCGCGGCCGGGAACATGTACAAGGAGAAGATAGTGCGGGGCTTCTGTCATCTTTACTCTGGACAGGTAACACATCTCAGGCCTTGGCAGTAGACAATGGTCGTTGTACACCATCAGGAGGATGGAGACCGGGAACATGTACAAGGAGAAGATAGTCCGGGGCTTCTGTCATCTTTACTCTGGACAGGTAACAAATCTCAGGGCTTGGCAGTAGACAATGGTCGTTGTACACCATCAGGAGGATGGAGACCGGGAACATGTACAAGGAGATGATAGTGCGGGGCTTCTGTCATCTTTACTCTGGACAGGTAACAAATCTCAGGGCTCTGGATTCACACGTTGACTAGAAAACGAGCAGAAATGAAATGTCACGTAACAAGCTCCAAACCAATCACAAGGAATCAGCGTCAACTCGATAGTTCCCTCGCTCTGCGCTGGTAGAGCCACTGTAAGATAATATCCGTTAGTGTTGCAAAGCATTATGGGTAAACACATATTTATGCTATTGTGTGAATTTCCCTGATACTTGAGAAGATAATGCTCTCAATTCAAGTATATTTTCCACTCGAGCTTTACTATATGTCATTAGAAACTTGAAAGCTCATTGCCGCACTTAACGAAAGTACACTACCTAACACTATCTTGAGGTAGTTGTATCCAGGCAATACCCTGAACACGGTTCTATATTCTCCCATTCATGCCGCGTGTCCTGCCCACTGTAACCTGTGAGATCAGATTATTCTGATGATGAGTAGATGGTATATAACTTATCATTATGTAACCTCCTCCACTATATCCTGTTTTGGACCAAGTATTTTCCTAAGAACTCTGAGAGTTTCCTCTCGTCGCGAGCCAAGCTCCCAACTGGAGGCTGTTATTCCTGTTATTGTTATTGAGGTTGTGGTTATTGTTTGTGCAGGAAGCGTGCGCTGTGGGCATCAAAGCTGCGCTAAGACCGTACGACGATGTGATCACAGCCTACCGAGCCCACGGCTGGGCGCATCTCATGGGTGTTAGTCACCTGGGCGTGTTGGCGGAACTGACGGGAAGACAGTCGGGCTGTGCCAGGGGCAAAGGGGGTTCCATGCACATGTACACGTCTCACTTCTACGGGGGCAACGGCATTGTCGGCGCGCAGGTGTGTACTCGTTTGGTTCGTAGTGTCGGGTTGCAGGAACCAGGCTGGGCGGAGAAATACTTTACTAGAGCTCAACTCAACTTTTACTTCTCTCAGGACCCGCCTCGATGGCGTAGTTGGCTAACGCGCTTGTCGTGTTGAGCTTGACTGCTGAGGACGGGGAGATCGAGGTTCGAATCTCGGCCGGGTAAACTGGGGGTGGTTTTTCCTAAATGGTTTTCCACTCTCCCTCCATGTAAATGCGGGTTCACTTCCTGTAATTCAACCTTCCCAATTCCTAATCTATTAGAGTAATTAATATTTAAAGCGTATAACCCGAACGGGTAGTAAGACGCGGTGCTAAATATAAAAATACTTCGCTCAGCTTGACGGTTCAACCATGTTGGCTGAAGTTTCTTTCCTTACTGAATATTTGCTGTTGCTTGTATTACAAGTTCACAACAATACTTGACTATACATGATTTTTTTTAATGCCTGTCAGTCAAGGAAGGAATGTATTAATTTATCTCAATGTGTTTTTTTTTTATTAGCACTGCGTCTTACTAACCATTCGGGTTATACACTCACGTACTATTCCGCTAATGGGTTAGGGCTGAGGAGGGTTGAATTTAGAGAAGTGTATCCATGTTTGTGTTGAGAAAGAGAATGGGAAACCATTTAGTAAAAACCACCCCCAGTACACCCAACTGGGATCGAACTGTGATTACCTTAACTTGCATGTAAGCGTGATAAATAACAGCCAAGGAGCTACCAGAGAATAACAGTATATTTTATTTGTTATAAGAGATGGATGATGCATAGTAAAAATTACAAATGTATTATTATTATTATTATTATTAGCACCGCTTCTTACTACCCGTTCGGGTTATACGCACTTACGCTAATGTGTAATGGTAGGGTGATTGTGAGATGAAATGGAGGACCTACAGTTTAACGTGGAATCCGAACCACGGTGGAGGCCTGGCATTCCCCACATTCACAAGATGTCTTGTCAGAGGTGAAGGAAGGGTTTGGTAATCAGATAAATCTGTGCCGGGACCGAGGATTGAACCCCGGCCGCCAGCACAGAAGTCTGACACCTTACCCCTAGACCGCCAGGTCATCTACAAATGTAGTAATATTGCTTAAAGTGAGTTAAGTCGAAGACTTTGAATTTGAAGTTAAACATAATATTGTATAAGATACCAAAATGACTAGAAGGTTCCAAAGAAGATACATTAACATAAACATAATGTCCAAATAATATGAAAACAGACTAGAATTTAAAGTTGAAGACCTCAATATAAACAAAATTTTCCATTACTGTTAAGTTTAAAGTGGAAGACTCTAATTTAACATATCTCATCTTTAATATGAAAATAGACTAAGGTTTAAAGTGATAAACTTTAATGGAAACACATTCCATTTATATGAGAATATACTAGACTTGAAAGTGAGAGACATTAATATTGAATAAGGTGTTCCCATAAATATACATCAGTTAAACAATTACTTATGGCCATAATAAATGAGAAGACTCCGTAAATATACAACGTTCACTAGACAACCCAAATATAAGGATATAAATATTGCACAAAGAATTTACAATACAATATATATTTTCCAGAGCACACTAACGTAAAGACAATAATATCATAACGGCGTAAATACTCTGGGCACAGTAATGACGAGGATCCCAAGATCATATAATAAATGTATAATAAAGTTTGCCCGCCTCCTGAGCTAGCGCTCTAACGAAGCTATTGAGTAGTGTGAAATACAATACAACATCAAGAGGATGTCTTACGACCTCAAATAAGCTAGCACGCATCTCAGTCAAATCAAGTACCTCGTCCAGCAATGAATCCCATAGAGAGATACATTTTGTACTCATACCAAATCTACGACGGCCATCTTCCTTTTGTACCGCTTAAGGCGGCCAAGGTAACCATAGTTACATACAACAAGTGAATGCTCCCCATATAATAAAAGATAAAAAATGCAGTCAAAGCTAGCATCTCTGCAATATATCTATTTGCCATAGATGCAAGTGATTTAACGAAAAGGCGGCAAGAGCGCGACTCTCAAGTTAGCCGACCGGCGGCGAGAATAGAAAGAAGGTTCACTCATGAACAAAGATTTAGTTCCCCAAACAATTAAATAGAAATAAATTGTGGCTACAAATTAACCACGTTGAAACCCCAAAGAAACCCTCCCTAAAGTTAACAATTAAATTTTATAAGTGAAAACCAATAATTTCGAAGAGATTTCCCCCATTTTAAGCCGAAATAGAATTTTGAATGGCACAATTAAGTGTAAGCTTAATTCAGCGCTCTCACCTTAGTAAGCCAAAGATACAATGAGAGCTGATACAAACGAACCACCACAATATATAGCAAGCATGTAACCATGACATGCCCATAGAGAGAGGGGGAAAAAGGGGGGGGGAGGAAAGGGAGGAGACACAACAGCGTTGGGAAGGATCACGGAGACTCCAGGAACTAGTAGAAAGAACTGTAAGCGTCTAGACGGCAGACTTAGAGACTAGCGGCGCGGAATTGCCATCGCATGTTCTTTCTGGGTGTGGCTTCCTTCATGAGCAGACAGTCGGATCATATCTGCACTTAGTCCGTGGAATTGTGTGTTAGGGAAAGGAGGTTGTGGCACACGTGCTCCGAAGTTAGAGTTCAACACGGCAGAGGGTGAGTGTTCTCCCGTTTGATCGAGCTTGTTACTTGTAACTCGTTACAGAACCACCATCTTCCCTGTCATCGGCAGCCTAGTCTATTGCGAGAATGATGCCTTAGACCATGCGGTCACCGAAGCGTGTCTTTGTTGACACATTTACAGTTTAAGTTTAACTGTATTAAACAGGAACTTGTGTCACTTTTAAATTACATAATTCTATATTTGAAAGACTGGTATTAAAAAATATGACACAGTGTGACAACAGATTCACAACTTGTTGCCAACAGACTGTAACAAAAAGTCTCTTAGAACGTTTTAAATGTAGAAATAACTACAGAGGTGTTACCCTACCATTTCATTTTGTCAGCCATATTAGCTCACTGCTATATATTTACTATTAATGTCAAGGTCTATCTGATTTTAAAGGGTCAAGATGATCTTTTGCCATGTGTTTTTACCCACTGGACTGACGCCTTGATCCAAAGTGTCACATCGTGTTAGACTGACGATGACGAGGAGATCATGTTTGAAATACAGGTCACGTGTACGGAGGGTGTATTTTACCAAATTGTTTTCACCTTCCTCTAATGCAAATGCAGGCTCACTTAATCTGAATTGAACCTTACTCGTCCTTAACACATTAGCATGATCATTACTCGTGCTTATAACTCGAACAAGTAGTGAGACGGGGCGCTAAAAGAATGTTTGAAGGAACTAATCCATGATCACAGGTTCCACTTGGTGTGGGACTCGCCTTTGCGTCCAAGTACATGGGCACGGACGGCGTGAGCGTGGCGCTGTACGGGGACGGCGCGGCCAATCAGGGGCAGATATTTGAAGTGTACAACATCGCCAAGCTTCTGGACTTGCCGTGTATTTTCGTGTGTGAGAACAACGGCTACGGCATGGGAACGAGCGTGGACCGAGCTGCCGCCAGCACAACTTACTATACTAGAGGGGATTACATTCCAGGGATATGGGTAAGACATCATCATCTTCCTCATTCCTTCCATCATTCTTCCTGCTTTCTTTGCTTGCATTATTTTCCCTTCAAACTCCAGCTCTATTCACTTCTTTATTAAAAAGAAAGGAATTCCAAGGAGAGTAAAGTAGGCTGGGCCGATGGTTGTCGACCTGATCATCCATTGGCTATTAACGGCACAGCTGGTAAGCTAATGACCGACAGTTTGCTCACAAATGCATGTCACATGTTAGGTACTGATCATCATTAAGCTCTTGGCAGACGGCCGTGTCCTTTGTCCTGGAGGGAGGGAGGGAGGGAGGGGTAGCTGCTGGTGACTGGGTAAACAGTTACTACTCTCAACAAGGGGATGGGGGAGGTCTTGAGGATAGGAAGGTCAGTGAGTGAACTATCTTAGTAAGGTCAACTAACAAACAAATAGCTCTGAACCAAGAGAGGTGGATTAAAGGGAAGCTAAAACTGGGGGAAGATTCAAGGGAAGTTAAAACTGGAGAAGATTCAAGGGAAGCTAAAACTGTGGGGAGGTTCAAGGGAAGTTAAAACTGGGGGAAGATTCAAGGGAAGCTAAAACTGGGGAAGATTCAAGGGAAGCTAAAACTGAGGGAATATTCAAGGGAAGCTACAACTGAGGGAATATTCAAGCGAAGCTAAAACTGTGGGAAGGTTCAAGGGAAGTTAAAACTGGAAGAAGGTTTAGGGGAAGCTAAAACTGAGGGAATATTCAAGGGAAGCTAAAACTGAGGGAATATTCAAGGGAAGCTAAAACTGGGGAAGATTCAAGGGAAGCTACAACTGGGGGAAGATTCAAGGGAAGTTAAAACTGGAGAAGATTCAAGGGAAGCTAAAACTGGGGGAAGATTCAAGGGAAGCTAAAACTGGGAGAAGGTTCAAGGGAAGCTAAAACTGGGGAAGATTCAAGGGAAGCTACAACTGGAAGAAGGTTAAGGGGAAGCTAAAATTGGGGGAAGGTTCAAGGGAAATTAAAACTGGAAGAAGGTTTAGGGGAAGCTAAAAGTGGGGGAAGATTCAAGGGAAGCTAAAACTGTGGGAAGGTTCAAGGGAAGCTAAAACTGGAAGAAGGTTTAGGGGAAGCTAAAACTGGGGGAATATTCAAGGGATAGCTAAAACTGAGGGAATATTCAAGGGAAGCTAAAACTGGGGAAGATTCAAGGGAAGCTAAAACTGAGGGAATATTCAAGGGAAGCTAAAACTGGGGGAAGATTCAAGGGAAGCTAAAACTGTGGGAAAGTTCAAGGGAAGTTAAAACTGGAAGAAGGTTTAGGGGAAGCTAAAACTCGGGGAAGATTCAAGGGAAGCTAAAACTGAGGGAATATTCAAGGGAAGCTAAAACTGGGGAAGATTCAAGGGAAGCTAAAACTGAGGGAATATTCAAGGGAAGCTAAAACTGGGGAAGATTCAAGGGAAGCTAAAACTGAGGGAATATTCAAGGGTAGCTAAAACTGAGGGAATATTCAAGGGAAGCTAAAACTGGGGGAATATTCAAGGGAAGCTAAAACTGAGGGAATATTCAAGGGAAGCTAAAACTGGGGAAGATTCAAGGGAAGCTAAAACTGGGGGAAGATTCAAGGTAAGTTAAAACTGGGGGAATATTCAAGGGAAGTTAAAACTGTGGGAAGGTTCAAGGGTAGTTAAAACTGGGTGAAGATTCAAGGGAAGCTAAAACTGGGGGAAGATTCAAGGTAAGCTAAAACTAAAAAACTATCAGAGTTTCCAAAACTACACTATAGCTTTAGAATTTATACTATCTAAAAATTGGGTAGGACCGGTGATAAATTTTAAATTAACTCAAAAGTTTTCATTTGATATTAGGTTGGGGGAGGGAGTGGGCCTATAAGCAAACCTATTGGACTGATCAAATAAAAATCGCCCATGTTAATAGTAGAATTTTTAGTATTACTACTACTTTCTATTGTTATAATATTTATAATTAAATAAACCAAATGGTCGGAGTCAGCGTTCAGCAAAATAGTTGATCGGCCCAGCCCTTAGTTTTTAGTTAACAACAACGCAGGCAGCGGTTAAATTTGGATTTGTTTTAAGATACAGAAGGCTTTAAAATTTAGAACAGTAATAAATAGGTGGTTTTTATAAATATATATAGGCTATTATTACCAAGGCTGACTCCACTAATGATCATCAACAATTTCCAGCCTTTGGTCGAGCTACCATACTAAAATGCCTACATCTTCCCTCTCACTCACATTTACTGTTATCTTCTCCCACGCCTCGCCTCAATCTCCTACGACGCAAATCACATGTTTTTGAACTGGGCGTGCCAGGTGGACGGTATGGACGTGCTAGCCATGAGGGAAGCCGCGCGCTATGCTGTGAATCATTGCGCCACAGGGAAAGGTCCTATAATCCTGGAGGCGTTCACGTACCGGTACAGTGGCCACTCCATGTCTGACCCGGGTACGAGCTACCGCACAAGAGAAGAGGTCCAGGAGGTCCGACAGACGAGGGACCCTATCACGTCCTTCAAGGACAAGATAATCAGCACGGAACTGGCAACCGCCGAGGAGCTCAAGGTCAGTGTTTGGTTTCACTTGACACCATTCTGACATGTTTGTACGAGGGGGTGCGAAGTATTCCTGAAGCCAAATAGAAGTTCAAATATATTTTAAAAAGGTCAATGTTGGGGCTCCAATAACGTTATAAATTAAGGTAATAAATATAATTTGTGATGTACATACCAACACTAAAATGATAACATCTTGCGTTGATGGCTGCATGGTGTAAGGTGTCAACTCTCGCAATAGACTGGACCGCCAATGTTGGACTGGAGTTTGAATCATGGTCGCGTGGCTGAGGGTGGTTTTCCTAAATGATTTCCCACTCTCCCCCCACACACATGCGGGTGCACTTCCTTTAAATTCAACTCACACCATCCCTAATTTATTAGCATAATTAGTCCACATGTTTATGAACCAAACAGATAGTAAGACGTGGTACTAACAATATAATTTTTTAAATGACAAAAATTGAGCATAAATACGGATCTAACCCTTGCCCTTTTATTTGTTGAATCGTCCTACTCCACCTGCATTTGTGGGAAACCACCCGCATTACACCCGACTGGGATTTAAACCCTGAAATTCTCATCTGATGTCCAGTGTATTGTGACCCTGACACCTTAAAACATGCAGCCACCGAAGCGGTTTAACTACTCCTTGATTTCAACTCTGGAATTTTGCGCCTTGTTTCACAGCTTACCAGTCATCAGAGATATTTACACTGATATATGGATTCGAAAGGTATCATTTAGAAGAAATGTAACAACATTTATGTTGAGAAAGAGCGGAAAACTCTTTATGAAAAAATATCTTGGTACACTAGTGGGACAAAGTTTTATAAAAGCAAGTCGCAGCTCTGCCAGCTCTCCCAATGACAATCCTGTTAAAGACTGCGCAGTGTTGCCAAGCGCACACAACTAGCCAGTACGTGCGTGCACTCTTTGAACCGACAAGGTGTCCTCAAGTTCACGCAAATAACTCATCTTTTACCAGCCGACATTTCTAAACTCGCAACATATCTGCATGGCCTCAACAGGTTACGTACGGGCACACATCATCACCGTTTGAGGCGAAACGTGCATTTCTTAAAACTGTTTGAAAATTAATTATCTGACTCAACACACATCAAAGACTTATATTCCGTTCACGATAGGTTTTTACCTTAATGACAGTTCGAAAATCATATGTTTAGGTTTTGGGTTGCCAACACTTGTAAAAGATCACAATTTTGTTATAAATGTAAAGATCTTTAATTACCTGTTATATAATACATCTAAAGTAACGTAAACTTAAGTTTTCTCATACTATTTCATTTTTTCAAATAATTTCTTTTTGTCCAACTCGAAGCAATATTTTAAACATAATTAAAAGTACTTATTTTTAGTTTTGGAACGTTATTGATTATGTTTAATATAGTGCATACATCAATACCTTCTAATACAGACGTCGAATTTACTTGGAAAAGAGAACATTATTGTCATTTTTTTACACACAATACATGATTTTATGATTATTTTATCGTATTTTGAAATATTTAACTGAATAAAGTATGTTCATCAACTGCGTGTCCGCATCATTGTAAAAAACTTGTTTACCGTTATGTTCAATCGTATGGTTTAGATTCGTCAGTCGCCATTTTGAAGCTATGTTCGTTAGAAGTTTTTGTGAAAGTGTGTTAATATTTTTTTAAGGGGAATAAAACTATAAATAAACTTTGTGTCCGACCTCAAATAAATATATAAATAATATTGGCCTAAATTACCGTGGTTAACTATCACATTAATATATTACCATCTGTTTTCATTACAGTCATCCAAAGCGATAGATGTCAGCTGTTGGCGTAGTGATATATTAGGGATTACTTCTAGTAACATTTCGAGCTGTCATTCAGGTTAACTTAGCTCGTGAATGCCTTATAGACAAGGAATACATTTGTAGGAGATGCAGACACTATAACTAGCAACGTTAAACAATTTAATTGGCTTAGAATAAATTTTAAAATCCTATTCTTTTTTTTATCGTTAGTGTGCAACACCAGATAACAAATTATACAGTCTCCCAAAGAGCTACAGTAAATTTTGAGTAAACATTTATTTTTATCTCGGTGCATATATTTACCTATTTAACTCTAAATTCAATATTAATATTCCTATCTTTGTTTTGTAAATAATAAACTTTTTATCTTAAACATCTACAGTTGAGTGTTGCACGAACGTAAAACTAAAAGCTCAACTTACAAACTGGACTCTCCAATCGAACCCGGGACTCTTGGCTCGATAGACAGACACGGTATCGACTGAGCTGAGGTGTCGGATTTTGACGTCAAGCTGTGAGGTTCAAAATTAGTCTTTTGCAAGGCAGGAAAAGCAAACCAGAAAGAAAAAAAAAAAGCTAAATCAAATCGATGTCTTATCTCCCAACCCGCCTCGGTGGCGTAGTTGGCTAACGCGCTTGTCGGGTTGAAGCTCGACCGCCGAGGACGGGGAGATCGAGGTTCGAATCTCGGTCGGGTGAACTGGGGGTGGTTTTCCACTCTCCCTCCATGAAAATGCGGGTTCTTTTCCTCTAATTCAACCTTCCCAATTCCTAATCCATTAGCGTAATTAGTACTTAAAGCGTATAACCCGAACGGGGTAGTAAGACGCGGTGCTAAATATTATTATTATGGAAGGTAAATCGCTACCACCCGATCCCCCGACTCAAGTTTCATTCTATTGGAACTCATCAGGAGGGAAGGAAACTAGCAACGCAACTTATTACACGAGGGAACCCACGAAAGGTTGAGGGAGGAAATTAGTAGAAAATGAAAAGAAACTTAGATAGGAACACGTAAAAGGAATGAATTTTCTATTTAAGGAAGTTGCATTGTGGGTTTCAAACTCCCTCTTGATGAGTTCCGATACGTTCATGACCGCGTTGAGAATACAGGGTCCTGTCGGGGATATGATACACTGTGGACCGTGGTCTCGGCCGTCGGATCGCTCAAGTGGTAAACCTGTCCCCTTGTTGCAGACCTTGGAGGCGGACATCAGGAAGGAGGTAGATGAGGCTACCAAGAAGGCCAAAGCCGACAAGGAGATCGGTTTAGACGAGCTGACAACGGATATCTATGCCGACCCAATAGAAACCACTATCCGGGGTACGACGCCGTGGGATAGGCTCCCGCACAAATCACTGAAACTCGCTGTAAATCTGTAATGTATGACAAGACGACGAGAACGCCACCGAGGTACCTCCATCTTGCTTTGTATATTAGTTGGTGTAACCGACGGCGATACCGAGACGGTCCCAGAGGTGTTGCTGGGAATATCATAATGGCGGCTGATTGATTTACAGTCCAGCTTGGTGAAGTTTAGGCACGGTATTCTGTTAAAGATGTTATAAAAATGGTTCAAGTTTTAAGATTCCTTGAAAATCCAATTATTGTTTATTGATTTGTAACTGTGGTTTTCTAGTCCTAGGTTGTCGGGGTAGCTAAACTACCGAGCCACCCCACCTAAAAAAAGAACAACACTTCAAGAAGTGTTGCAAAGATCATTAGTGTTCCATTGTAAAACCCATAGTTGGAAATTACCCTGTTATATATTTGTACAAAATTCAAATAAAATTTATTATTTATTGTCTAATCCTAAGTCTCAATGCTTACTTATTTTCGAGATTGAAAAAGACGGGGCTATAAATAAAAAGCCGATGTTAATACTCGTTGTAAAATAAAACTCATTGTCTGAACGATGTTGTAAGATAATAAAGATAAAATGTACATCTTATAGGATCTTTTCTCTTTCTCTCTAATTCCCAAATTTAACCGTTTGTTCTGTTGGGCTGTAGAGAGAGTGAGGAGTATAGACAAGTCACAGATAACTGTAGTCAGTGTATGTGCTCAGTTATTTTGACATTGTTAACTTTGAAGTAAAAATATACTTTAATTCAAACTAATTTTGTGGATAAACAAACGGTGCAGTTATTTTTTATTAGAAAAAGCTTAAGATATCTTATATTCCTTGAACTAAGTTTGAAAAGTGTGTATAAACTTTGTTTGGAATAATGGACTAAAATTTGAAATGTTTGTTAAAGTTTGGTCCATAAACAAGATGAAAGAATTAACTCTTGCACAACCAAAGGTAGGAATCATTTTTCTTCCATTTCCAGTGTTGTTTTTTTAATTCGTTCATATCTACGTGTCCTATCATATTTCTTACTAATTCCTATTTTCTCGCTTTTGTTTTTGTGTTTTCTTTTTGTTTCTTCTGTTAGGAAGTTGTGTTGCACGTTTCACACTCCTCTCCGATGAGTTCCGATAGAATGAAACCTTGGTCGGGGGCTAGGCGTAGATATATTTTCTTCAAGAGGTAGCCATTACCGCTGTGTCGAGTAGCAGCAGTGTAGATTGTGTTCATTGTAAAAGCCATATTGTGTTATTGTGTTTGTTCCTCTTTATTGTGTTTCTATCCACCTCTCCTTCGTTCCTTCCTTCTAAATATAATACAGTTAAATTAACAAATAATCGTGTAACTTTATTGTTTTCCTTTAAGCCGCGCGGGATTGTTTCGGAAACTGGTTTCAAAAAGTCACATAAATCGGTAAAACATTTTTGTTCCTTGAAAAAATGAAAAGAATAAAAACTAACTTTTTACAAGAATTATGTAACAGGTAAGTATTTATTCAAATATCGTTTGAAACAAAAGTTCCAACTATTTTTTTTAGAGATGGGTCTGATCCACTACTTTACAAATATCAATCTTTATTTTATCTTTGAAGCAGAATCTTAGGAATATAACAGAATAATGTAAAGTAGAAATAATAACATAAATAAATATAACGTTCGGACATTCAGATAAGTGTTGAATTAATGATCTGGGGCCTTGTTGTTAAGACTTTACTCTAATGGTTGAAGCTAAGCCAGTAATCATCAGTATTAAATCTTTTAAACAAATTGCAATTCAAGATTTGGAAAAAAACAACTTATTTTTTTATAATAGCAAATAGCCTTAAGGATTTTAGATGGTTTAAGGATTCTAGGGATTCAAAGATTATTAGAAGCTTCAAGCATTCGAAGCTACCATCCCTATAATTGATTCATCCTAAGCTGGGACCTGATGTAAACAAAGCCAAGTGGAAGTCTATGCTCTGATTTGCTACTGAACGAACTCTAAAGGGTATCCTTTCGCCAAATAGTCCCTCCTTTGTTTTAAAATAACATTAGAAAATTATTTTAAATAAAACTATCCCTACATTTGATTTATAAATTATACTCTAAGCTTTCCAAGCGCTTTTCGAATACAAACTCACTCCTGACTCGGCGTCGAGGAACCTCCTGGTACAGTCCTTATCGTCGGCAACGGTCGGTCAACGGTTCATCTCGGCAGCGTCAAGTGACGGTTGTGAGTGTCGAGTGCTTCCCGTCTGTTTATGGCGTTTGCCGAGTCTTGGTCCGAGTTTTGTTAAACTTAAGACAGCCAAGGACAAACAGACTGACAGACAGGACAGTTGTGGCCTGGTGGTCTAGAGGTAAGGTGTCTGACTTCTCTGCTGGGGCTCCAGGTTTCAATCCTCGATCCCGGCACAGATTTATCTGATTACCAAACCCTTCCTTCACCTCTGACAAGACATCTTGTGAATGTGGGGAATGCCAGGCCTCCACCGTGGTTCGGATTCCACGTTAAACTGTAGGTCCTTCATTTAATCTCACTACCACCCTAACATTACACATTAGCGTAAGTGCGTATAACCCGAACGGGTAGTAAGACGCAGTGATAGTAATAATAATAATAACAGGACAGTTGTGTCTGGTACTTCATCATAGGATGCTGTCAAACCATAGAGTGGAGTCAGGGTAGTACACCCATAAACAATCATCTTTATAATTGTAGACGTTATACTCCATGTTATTAATAGACAAGTGAACATCTCTCGTGGGTGCTCCCGTCCTCTCTGAACTGGCGACCGGTCATAAAAACAGAGAGTTTGAAAGTATTAAAAAATACAAACATTCTTAGTGACCTACTTTGCTATGGAACTGACTATACAGAGTCGCACCTGCTTTAATTATCGCACTGGTGTTCCTCCAATAATGTAGATCCTTGGCGTAGTGATATAGGAATATTTGTTTTCTTCAGGTGTCGGATTAGGATGAAATCAGTCTCAATCCACACACAATAGACTGGAGTGCCAACTACACGGAGGTCAAGATTCAATTCTTAGGTTGGTGCACGACCTCTACAATCACCCTACTCATACTTACCCCGTGGATTAAAGCTATAATCTAGGGTCGCAGCAATTAACATGCAAGCGGAAACATTTAGGCCCTTAATTATTGGCAACGGAAACTAGAAACAGATTGTTACCGACGTGTTTTTTTCTAGTGATTAAATAGATCTTTGTATGTCTTTAGACGATTGTGTTGTGTCGTGAAACAAATAAGAATGACAAGTGATTTCACAACAGCAGATGCAGATGTCTGCTTGTATCCTGATTGATTTGGCTGGTTCTGCAGTTTGATCGGTTCTCCCAAGCTAACGTTGCCACGCAGAAAGAGTAAAACCAAAGTTATTTCAAGTTGCGCCGGGGCTGAACTCTTGTGATTGGTCATTACTTCTCGGTGAACGTGTGGAACCTTACTAAGTCATTGATAACCATGGAACTATCATACATATGAGCTTGAGGGTTGGGGTGATGTGCCTCCTTGTCCATCCGGATCCCTTCTGTTAGTTAATGTCTCCATCGGGGAGAATGCACATGTTCTAGGGAAGTCGTGATGTTGCCTTCTTAATAATTCACTGCTGTGGAGAGAGATATGATTACATCTCTAATAAACCAAGGAGTTTTTATTTTATTTCCTGTTCTCCTTCACATCTTTCTTTATGTCTTTCCGTTAGTTACCATTCTATCTCACTTTTTGGATGTTTCTTTTTAGCAACACATCTTGCTACCCTTTCGGGCTCGACGTTTATTTATTAACGAAGTTAATGGTTTGAGGGATTAGGAAGATTACATTTAGAGGAAGTGTACCCACATTTGTGTGAAGGGAAAGTGTAAAATCATTTTGGAACTATCTGCTCTCGGTACATCCGAGCGAGATTTGAACCTCGGTCTCCCGGTCATCGGCAGCCTAGACACTACCAGCCTCGGTACATCCGAGCGAGATTCGAACCTCGGTCTCCCGGTCATCGGCAGCCTAGACACTACCAGCCTCGGTACATCCGAGCGAGATTCGAACCTCGGTCTCCCGGTCATCGGCAGCCTAGACACTACCAGCCTCGGTACATCCGAGCGAGATTCAAACCTCGGTCTCCCGGTCATCGGCAGCCTAGACACTTACAGCCTCGGTACACCCAAGTGAGGTTCGAACCTCGGTCATCAGCACCCTAGATACTACCAGCCTCGGTACACCCAAGTGAGGTTTGAACCTCGGTCATCAGCAGCCTAGACACTACCAGCCTCGGTATACCCAAGTGAGGTTTGAACCTCGGTCTCCCGGTCATGGGCAGCCTAGACACTACCAGCCCTCGGTACACCCAAGTGAGGTTTGAACCTGGGTCTCCCGGTCATCGGCAGCCTAGACCACTGTGAGAGTAGCGCCTTAGACCATGCAGCCACAAAAGAGGATGTATTAGACAGCAATGGTCAAATCTCTTTGATTAAATATGATAATTACTTTTTAGTCCCTTGGCAGCAGTGCAAAATGTGTTTCAATCCTCAGGTTTGATTGGCATTCAAGTCTAGTTTGACAGTGACAGCTTTGATCGTTCGACTACCAAAGCAGGTATATTTAACAATTGAAAATGTAATCACCCAGGTCCTCCTGCCATCAATTAATCATTGCCCCCAATTTTACCAACATTAATTACCTTTGCTTGATCACAGTTACGTAACAATATTCTCCTTTGAATCGAGTGGGAAATCATTGAATCTTAATATAAAAATAGATTACCAAACCCTTCCTTCACCTCTGACAAGACATCTTGTGAATGTGGGAAACCAGGCCTCCACCGTGGTTCGGATCCCACGTTAAACTGTAGGTCCTCCATTTCATCTCTACAATCACCCTACCATTACACATTAGTGTAAGTGCGTATAACCCGAACGGGTAGTAAGACGCGGTGATAATAATAATATAAAAATATCACGATATTGTTGTATACATAGACTGTCTTATTATAATTATCACATCTTAGCGTGAGTTGGGATTTTTTCTTGATATTAGAAAACAGGTTTCCCAAAGATAATTGTTAAATAAAAAAAAAGGTGACTGAAGGTCGTTTGACAGTTTAAATATAATTTATCTCTCTTATTAGAGCGGAAATGTTTGTGGAAACAAATCATATAATCACCATTTCTTTAGCAAACCACACAACACACTTTGAGAAGTTTCGTTTGTAAACTCTTGGTCACAATTTAAGATACAATTTTTGTTCGTTAGTAAAATAAGTTTAGATGATCAAATCTTTTGTACAAATGAATGTAACTAAGAATAGTTATCGACGGGTATATTTTTTAATGCATACAGGTTACCAGTAAGTAGTGTGTTACTTACTATATTATTACCAGAGCCTGGACGTTGACGAGATAATATTTTCAATGTTCGTGATCCCCTAGTGTTTGTAGACACTGTTTTTTAATTAGGTCATTTTAGGTTTTAGCTAATTTTATCGAATTGGCCCATTTTTTTTAATAACATTTAAGCATTTCTGAGTCATTTTTAGACATTTATACATTATGTTAGTGGTTATTATTTATTATTATTATTTAGCACCGCGTCTTAGTACCCGTTCGGGTTATACGCTTTAAGTACTAACTACTCTAATGAATTAGGAATTGAAAAGGTGGAATTAGAGGAAGTGAACCCGCATTTGCGTTGAGGGGGAGTGGAAAACCATTTAGAAACCCCCCAGTTCACGCGACCGAGATTCGAACCTCAATCTCCCCGTCCTCAGCAGTCGAGCTCAACACGACTAGCGCGTTAGTCAACTACGCCACCGAGGCGGGTTAGGTTATTGGTGTTATGGTAAGACGTAGTTCACTCGCGTGCGTCTTGGGGACATCTGCGGTGACGCACTTCTGTACCTGTTGATTTTGTAAAAGATGATACCCGGGCAGTGGCGGCTGTTACATCAGGTTACAGAATTATTGTTTATGCTGCACTTATTCATTTTATTTATTATTATCATCATCATTGGTGAGAGAAATTAAAATCTTGTATAACTGTTCTTTGAATCATTATCAAACTCATTAGAGCAACTGATTATACTTCAATTCAATTTTACATTTTATATCACAACATTGTATACGGTTGTCTTATTTAACAAACATGACAAACTATTTCCTTCAATAAATGACAATGAACTGACATCATTTATAATATTCAAGGTTACATACAGAGCTATTGCAAATACCGCCCTCGGCCTCTGGATTCTGAGCGGCACAGTTAATAATTAGTTTTAGTTACATATCTACGGGCAACGTAAAACACGTTCATACAGTATAACAAACCTTGGCGCAACAGAACATAGTCACACTGAAAATATGTGTGATTCCTTTATTTCTCATCTACAATGCATTCCAATTCCTTTTGTCCCCCATTCGGTAATAGTCGGAAGGTGGGAATACAATCAAAGGGGGAGGAGCCAACAAACCCGCACGGGCAACACATGATTGTCGAAATGAGAAGATAATTAGGGAAATTAACTTTGTATCCTCTTTGCTCGTTTGGTTGTAAAATACACACATGTGGCGAGACTGCAACTATGTTGGGAGGGGGTAGCTATTACTTGTGAAGCGGGTATTTATAGAGCAATATATGCTACAGAATGTAGGTTTTCATTGCATGTATATGTTTTGTCTTCCATTTGTAAAGTGTTATATCCACTACTGTCTGACTAGCCCCGTTGTAGCATTTGTAAAGTGTGCATTTGATTTAATCGTGTACATTCATACCAGTTCATAGTTTTAGGTAATTTTTGATAAACTTGAGATCATTTCCGATCAATTTTATAGGTTATTGGTGACCTGGTGGTCTAGGGGTAAGGTGTCAGACTTCTGGGCTGGCGGCCGGGGTTCAATCCTCGGTCCCGGCACACATTTATCTGATTACCAAACCCTTCCTTCACCTCTGACAAGACATCNATCACCCTACCATTACACATTAGCGTAAGTGCGTATAACCCGAACGGGTAGTAAGACGTGATAATAATAATAATAATAATAATAATAATATAGGTTATTTTTCTATTAATTTTTGGGGACCAAATTATGTGCCCTGATTATTACAAATAAAATTTTGCAATAGCCAACATAACTATAAAGATACTTAGTTGGCACCCGAGTGGGATTTGATCGCTGGTTCTTTGATTTGAAGCACCAACAACTTTTTCAGCTCCTCGTCCGTGCCTGTATATTATCTCAGTACAGTCTCACTCTAGTAGTCGAGAGGGCAACTTGTGCTGTGGGAGTCACTCGCATGATGGCCACACGGTCCAATGCACGACTCTCGCAGTCAATGACAGGAAGATCGGGGCTCTGATCTCGGTAGGATGTACTGAGGATGGTTTTTACACCATCACACTATACTAATGTGGGTACGTTCAACCTCCCCCATCCCTACCGAGTGGTAAGAGGCAGCGTGAATTATCGAGACCGGTGTAACTACTAGTAAATCTATTGTGTTGGAGAAACGGCTTTCTTTGTCGTATGTTGTGTCCTACTACCCTGCTGTGCTGATGAGTAGGGTTCATAAAGCTGGAATATAAGGTAAATGTACCCATATTTGCTTGGAGGGAGAGTGAGGAAACACAAATTTTTCACAATGGTTTTTCAAGCTCATACATTGTGATTTGTCACGTTTTTTTTAATGTAATTACAAGGAGATAACTGTATCATAATTTGAGTTGATTACTCCAAACTATAGCAGACCTGACTATCCCACATGGTAACGACTCTTAGCGTAACTAGGAACGCGCACAAACTTACAAGGGAGTCGAACACTTGCAAATAACATTGACATTCAATTACGTTAGTCTTGGGGCAAAATGGTTGCCTCAGGACCAGATGTTTGTGGGTTCAAACCCCGCCGGGGTCGATGTATATTTCTTTAGCGATAACAATCTGCTGCTCAAATTCCTTTGGTAGGAAGTAAAGCCGTCAGTCGCGTTCCGATTGGGGCATCCCAACGGACCTCGGAGGGTATGTAATGATACCTTTACCGTCAAAATTGATCGGCCCTTTCACTCTCGCTCTTAGAAATTCTCATGATATAATCAGTCGGTTCAGAAAGTAAATAAATTAAATATTTCATGATAATATCTTTCAAAAGTCACATAACGTGATGTATGAATGAATGAAAACAGATCCAGTGGATTCTCCAGCAGTAAGTTAAGTTCCTTCCTTTAGAAAGTGGAGTGTAAAGGTTATTATCTTGTTATTCTCAGCGTTACCAAAGTGCTTGAAACCATTGTTGCGTCGAGATGTGAAACTCACTTCTCATTACGGCAAGCCGTGTACATGCACGCTGCGTCTGTTTGAACTCTTATTCGTTATGTTACTCGCGGGACCTAAAGTGGATTGTAAAGAATCAATTGAGGAACATCACTTTTCAAGGCTGACAATCATCGCGTTAAAGCCCTGCTTTTGTCCGCATTGTGTTCCGAGATACAGCGTTTCAGCCCGGCGTGCACTTGTACGAGTGTGTCGCATGCTTGGTGGACCGCGTGGGTGTCCAGGGGCCTGCAAAATTGAGAAATGTCGGGGGGAAAGAGGGGGAATTTTTTTATGCTTTTCACTAAAATTATATGTAACTGTAGGTGACCTGGTGGTCTAGGGGTAAGGTGTCAGACTTATATGCTGGCGTCCGGGGTTCAATCCTCGGTCCCGGCAAAGATTT